>CAUYRH010040589.1:0-37716 GCA_963574655.1 Perodicticus potto
TGTGAAAACAATTTTGATCCGTATGTTACATTAATCAGGTGGATAAAAATATCTCCGATTGTATGGGAAGCCCGCACACTGTACTCCAAGCTTGAATCATTGTACACAGTTATGACTCAATAAAAAATAATTAAAAAATAAATAAATAAAAATAAAAAATAACATCTTAAAAAAAAAAGATGTTGTGTTTATATTAGAAAATAGGGAGGTTTATGTGATTCTTCTGCCTTAAGTCTATGATTTATTCATATTTACTTTAACAAAAATGGATATAACTTCTGCTTCTGTCCAAGATCCACTAGGACTAGATTTACCCCTCTGTCTTAAAAAATTAGAAAACCATACACAATATATAAAACAATTCTTTTCAGACATTAGAACATAAGCAGAAGAGAAGAGAAATAGATTAGGGGAATGTTAAAAGTGCCTCAGCTTACTACCTATGGGCAGTTTATAGGCCAGTGTGGGGAGAGGAACCCACGCAGAGCCTGGTGGGCTCTTGAAGGTTTTGGCAACATGGCTGGGAGTTTGGGAGGTCAAGCTGTCTAGAATGAGGGGAAAAGTACCAGGGAGAATGGAGCTGCAGAGAATGACTTCCCAGCAGCTAGAACCAAACCAGATTGGGAAATGAAAAAAAAAAAGTACTAGATGGTTTATTAAAATGCTTCTTGTAATATGCAAAAATTGGAAAGCCACCCAAATATGTACTCTGATTATTCTGCTTAACTGTGTATCTTAAACATCATCCATTTTGATGAATAGTTTTCTACAAAGGTAAAATTTTATGGCCACTTACCAAAGCCATTTAACGATGGGCATGAATTCTGATTTCCTCGTTGTGCAAACATCATACAGTGCACTTATACAAACCTCGACGGTATAGGCTACTATACACAAGACTACATGGTACAAGCTGATTGCTTCTTGGCTATAAACCTGTACAGCATGTTACTAAACTCTGTAGCCAATTATAAAACAATGGCAAACATTTGTGTATCTATCTATCTAAACATAGAAAAGGTATGGTAAAAATATGGTATTATAACCTTATGGTACCACTGTTGGATCTGTAGTCTGTCATTGACCGAAATGTCATTATGTGGTGCATGTCTGTATAAAACAAGAGCTGTGATTCTGCTTTTGTTTGTTTTGTCAAAGACTACATACAAGTGAAAAGAAAGTCCTAAAAATTCTGAAAACATATTAATGAGAGTTCTGTAATTTCTGAATATGTATTTCGTGGCAGAAATTGAAATAAAATTTCAATTTTTATATGAGTACATTTAACTTTATGCTAGATTTAGAAATCATTTGGCATATTCGATCAGTGTAGTTATAAACTGAATTTTTAATCATTGTAATATCATAGAACCATGGAATTTTGGAACTCAAAGGCATATTGATCACAGTTTCTTGCTTGTGGCTTACAGAGGATAAATAATCATTCACATTTAGAATGATTTGGCTTTAAGTTTATATTCGGTCTTGACTCTGTACTAGTGTACTCTGTATTATACTCTTCTCATTCCACCAAATGAGACTGTTTACGATTTATCATTTCTACTTTCAATTGCAAATAAAACTTGAAAATTGCCTTTCTTCATAGCATAAAGTTACACAAAATTCCCCACACCTGGCAGAATTCTGATAAAAAACATACTTACGTAGCCTTCCCAATTGTATTTTTTTATGCGATAGTAAATTGCGGACCTGTGTTGCAATGGTACAACATTCATTGAAAGCTTTGCGGCATATTGGCCCTATGGTAACCCGTGCAAGTCGCTGTTCACAGGTTTCATCATCAACGAGCCGGGCTCCATCATAACAACATTTCTTTGGTATTTGATGTTTGTATTTAGCAGCTGAAATGGTAGTAATAAAGGAGCCCTTAATTATGCATAGAGTTATGACATCTCAGGTTTAGAAGGAATCTCAAGGATACCTGGCTTCTACTGCCATATGGCTCTGCTACCCACAGTGGCTAGCCTACCCTTGGAACTACTCTAGGAATGGGGAAAATGTGACCTTACCAGATGGTCTGTTTAAAATTAGCAATAAATAGTTAAAGGGCTTCCTACAACTAAGCTCAATACTAACTCTTGACACAGGCACTTTGAGCTCAGCACCCTTTGAGTAAAATAAGTTAAATATATACAAGAAACCTCCAATATTTGAAGATGGCTATCTTCACTATACAAATAATTCCTTCTCCAAGCTAAATATCCTTTTTCTCAGAAATTTTTTATATAATATGTGCACCTTTATCAATGGCATTGTCCTTCATTGTAAGTACTTGATGTCTCATTTTTTTCATGTCATTACAATTCAGAATAAACATTAGAATTAAAATAACTCATATACAAATGAAAGAAATTATTATATTAGCATCAGCATGATTATTAGTGGAACTCAGTTCACAGACTTCCAGTTCCATGTCCTTTCTACTGTAACATGATCAATTATCATCTTTTATTTAAATAATTATTTAAAAATAATTCCTGTTAGATGTACTTTCTAAAGAATAATCCAAAATGCTATTAACTATTAAATATTTGAAATGGAAGTGATAAACTTTGATAAGTCTATTGTATACCAAAGTTATTTAAGTGATTAATTTTGTCAGAATAAAATGGAATAATATGATTTTAATGGTTAGATGAAGTATGTAGAGAGAAAATATTTACTACAAATAAAAGCTAATATTTTAAATTTCTTTCTTTCTTTTCTTTCTTTTTTTTTTTCCTTGGTAGAGATGGTCTCTCTATGTTGCCCAGGCTGATCTTCAACTCCTGACCCCAAGCAATCCTCCTGCCTCAGCCTACCATAGATTTTAGAGATAGAAATAATTTATCACCCATTTTTCTTCAGTTTAAGGCTATAGCAAATAAACTATTAGCTTTATTGGAATTAACTTTTCTGAGAGAGGTGAACTAGACCTCCATATGTCTTTCTTTTTACCTGTTCTATTTGAAATTATATAATGTTGAGTTTTTTCCAGCTTTTGAGTGATGTCACCATAACCTTTTTATAATCACATGAATCTTAAAATACCTGCTTCATGTATTTTCTTTTGTAGCATTCTTCTTGGCCTGAGAATTTCTTTACAAGTTTCATCTGTTAAAAAAAAGAGAGGGAGAGTGATAAGAAGAAAAAAAGGAGCTAAAATCTCAAGAACACTTTCATGAAATTGTTTAAGTATTTTAAGTATTTAAAATATTTATGAGTCACTCCTTCAACAAATATTGCGGACTGCTTCAGATTAGGAATTATGCACTATCTAATTTGACTTGTTTTATCTTAGCTGAGCTCATGATCTAGTGTTATATAGTTTAACTTGCTTTTATCTGAATTTAGTTTTGAACCCTGTAACCTTTTTGATCCACTGACTACAGAGAACTACTCAAGCATTTAGTGTAATTTTTTTGATGAGTATGCTGTTTTATTTGCTCTTTGCACTACAAGATTATGAATATAAATACTATACTATCAAGCATAATTATAAACAATCTTGAAACCATAAAAAGGTAATTAAGATGATTCCTATACTTAATGAGCTCACAGTACAAAAGTGAGACAGATGTACAACTAAGTATAAGACTGTGCAGTGACATACTGCTATCATATTACTTGTGAATAGATCTAGTCCCTACAATATCCTCCCTATTAAAGAAGGAGGGAATGATTAATTCTATCTGTGGAAGAGGTCTCATAGAGGAGATGATTCTCACACTAGCTTCTCCAGACTAATAAAGAAGAAAGCAGTGCCAATGAGTAAAGGCCCAAAGGTGTAAAATAGCACAGCGCCACTCAAGAACTACACTGGTTCTGTATAGCTTAAACAAAAGGTAAGGCATAGTAGGGTAAGAAATAGTTGGATATTGTGAAGGAGAAGGTTAGAGAAGGCTTTCAGGACAATACTAAAGAATCTGTACTTTATATTGAAGACCAATGAAAAAATATATATAAGAGAGTTACATAGTCATGGAATTCTAAAATCAGCAAAGAGAGTATTCTGGAAGAGGGACAAAAATAATGTCTAGGAAGCAAATGATCAATGTAAATTTCAGTTATAAACATGGCAACCAGTCCCTTTCCACGCTGCTCAGGGAGGGTCCATACAGCATTGTTCTGGATTCCCATCGTAACTTAAAGGAAAACTTCCACAACGTCTGGAGCCCTTGATGATCTGCAAATGAAGGAGGAGAATGTCCCCAAATTCCTTTCAGCAGGAACCCACTTAGGGAGCACCAACCTTGACTTCCAAATGGAACAGTGCATCTACAAAAGGAAAAGTGATGCATCTGCATCATAAATCTGAAGAGGACCCAGGGGAAGCTTTTGTTGGCAGCTCAGGCCGTTGTTGCCACTGAAAACCCTGCTGATGTGTGTAATATCCTCCAGGAACACTGGCCAGCCAGCTATGCTCAAGTTTGGTGCTGCCACAGGAGCCACTCTGATTGTTTGCTGGCCACTTCACTCCTGGAACCCTCACTAACTAGAACCAGGCAACATTCCGGGACCCATGTCTTCTAATGGTTACTGATCCCAGGACTGACCACCAGCTTCTCACAGAGGCATCTTATGTTAACCTGACCACTATTGTGCTTTGTAACACAGATGCTCCACTGCATTATGTGGGCGTCACCATCCCATGCAATAACAAGGGAGCTCACTCAGTAGGTCTGATGTGGTGGAAGTTCTCCGCATGTGTGGCGCTATCTCCCATGAATACCCGTGGGAGGTCATGGCTGATCTCTACTTCTACGGAGATCCTGAAGAGACTGAAAAGGAAGAGCAGTCTGCTGCTGAAAAAGCTGTGACCGGCTCGGCGCCTGTGGCTTAACAGGCTAAGGCGCCAGCCATGTACACCTGACCTGGCGGGTTCGAATCCAGCCTGGGCCTGCCAAACAACAATAACGGCTGCAACCAAAAAATGGCTGGGCGTTGTGGCGGGTGCCTGTGGTCCCAGCTACTTGGGAGGCAGAAGCAAGAGACTCGCTTGAGCCCATGAATTGGAGGTTGCTGTGATGCCACAGCACTCTATTCAGGGTGACAGCTTGAGGCTTTGTCTCAAAAGAAAAAAAAAAAAAAGAGAGAAAGCTGTGACCAAGGAGGAATTTCAGGGTAAAGGGACTGCTCCACCTCCTGAGTTTACTGCTACTCAATCAGAGGTTGCAGACTGGTCAGAAGGCTGCAGGTGCCCTCTGCGCCTATTCAGCAGTTTCCCACTGAAGACTGGAGTGCCCAGCCTGCCACTGAAGACTGGTCTGCAGTTCCCACTGCTAAGGCCACTGAGTGGGTAGGAAAAACCACTGAGTGGTCTTAGGCTGTTCCTCCACAGGCTCTTAAACAAGACGGAGACAAAGTAGAAGGAAAATAAATATCAGTTTAAAAAATAATTCTGAGCATTTTACCATTTCCTTGGGAGTCATCTGCATTTGCGTTTGTGAGGAAGGTGAGTCCAGCTAGATGGAACACATCTGCATTGTTGCGGCCACCACCTGCTCCACAGCCCAGATCACTCTTCTCTAAAACTTGAAATACCTGTTCAGAAAGGCAAAATGTTGAGGCTTTTCAGATGTATAACTCATTCTTCCAAAAAACTAAAGATATTAGTTGCTACATGGTTATAACAAACCAGTGAAATACACAAGTGACTCATTTAACACATGACCAAAGACCAAATTTCCCAACTTGGTTTCTAAGTTTGTCTTTTTGTTTTTATTAATTTAAATACACATCTATTCAAAATTAAATCTAAAACTAAGCCTTAAGCAATAGCTTTGACGAAGAGTTGCTTGTGGTGCTTTGTACATAGAATACATGCTGCAATCATATAATGTCATAAATAAATAATAAATGTGTGAATCAACAAAGAAACCAGTTTTTAAGTTCCTAAAAAAAAGAGCAAAACCTCTTGTGTTTTGAGGGAGAGGGCTCTAGGTTCTAAGTAGATGAGAACTTGTTTATAGGACTTAGTCCAGTTTTAATTTTTACCCCAAATATCCTTTTCTCTGAGTGTTTTTAACCTTACAGATTCTCAGTTTTTTCTTCCCTGTTCAAAGAATTCAAACTTAGAAATAATAATAGCTAAGCATAATGGAGATAAATAGGAACTTAAAATAATTGAATAATTTTCAGATTCTTTTTTGCCATAAATTTTAATGGGAGCAAAACAACAGCAACAACAAAACAAGCCCAGAGGTGACCTATCCAGTCTTCCCTGGTGCTGCTGCTTTAACTACCACCCACTCCCAACCTGCAAACTCTCCTAACTGGTCACACTTACGCATCATGAATATAATTGCTATCATGGTCATATGTCTATAAATTGCTTACATCTACCTTTGGAAAAACAAAGAAGGATTGGCCTGTGCTTTGGAAACTAATGTGAGGATGACTTACTTTCCTAAGAACCACTACAGTGAGTAGATTATAGAAAAGCAGCACTAGTCTTCCCTTAATCTTCCTGCACAGCCTACCCTGGTGGCCACACTCTATGAGGTACTACATTGAGCCAAACCATAGAAAGGTGTCACTTAACTCTTTCCATGGGTTTTTTGGCTTTTCTTTGAACTCCATACACAGCACTGTCTACAGCTGCTAATGCCACCCATGAATCCATCTCAGTTTCCATATTTAGAGACACAGTCTGGCCTGGAGAATATGCATCTGCATTTGGAGACAGGTGAACCTAAAAGTTCATTTGAAAGAGAAAAGACAGTATCGTTGATATGAACAAAACCTTTCATTTTTGTTCCTTGACAGCCTCCTTCATTCACAAAAAAATGCAGTTGTGATTTATAATTTTTAGCTGACCTGGAGCTGGTTGCCACACTTCTCTTCAATGTTTAACCAGACCGAGTCAGACACTAATTCTGCTGTCTGCTCCCCTGTGACGATGTAATAGACCAGGAGACGGGCTGAAGGAACCATGATCTGTGTCACTGGAATGTTGATACTTTGATAAGATGAATCTGGAAGCTTCTCCCTTGTGCCAAAGAGTATGATTTTGCCTTTGGATAAGATCTAAAAACAAATAGTGGCAGCAATAATGAGTACAAAAACAAAACTTGTACTTCAGGATGGATTTTGGAGCTGGCACAGAAATTATGCTAAAAGAAAAATAAAGTTGACATGTATGGGCCTACCATGTGCCAGGCAGGAACTTTAACCTTTAATTTCTTTAAATTTCACTATATACCAATACAGTAGGAATGTTACTCCCATTGAAAAAACTGAGGCTTCTGATGTTTCTTCTGATTTTAATTCAGAATCGCCTACCTAGCAAATTAGCTAAAAATTGAACACGAATCTGTATGAAGTCATCACATTGTCACTAAAACCTCCTTTTTTGTGTTGATTTAAAAAAAAAATAGATGGATAAGTGAACTGCATGTTATTTGGGGGTTAAATTTTAAATCCAGGGATTAAATTCTAAATTGGAGGAGTAAGATTTAAAAACAAAATCACAGGAAGCTAAAATATCCTCAAATATCCCTTAAACAGTCCTCAGGGAGCAGGACTTCATACACGGTTCTGGTACACAGTCCATAAACAGTCTCTATAAGTTTTTATCAGTGAATATGTTTCTATAGCCATCATTAGTGATTTTCAGTTTCTTCCCCAAAATTGTTGGAAAAGCCCTCACCACCTATTTGGCCTGGCGTTGAAATAATTCATTCCATTTCATGGCAATTGTCACAAAGTCTTTTTGATATTTATATATCTTTTTCAGATTTCACAAAGAGCCTTGATTGATCCACCTCGTGTTTAATATAACTGACACATTAAGGGTGTTGCTGAGCTGTAGAATTGAAATAGGCATCACGTGGCTCTACTGTTAGAGGAAGATTTTACTCTTTCCTCTTACTCCAGTGAAATGCTCTTATTGAGCTAGGTCTAGTCATGTAAGCTTTGGCCATGAAGTAGAGCAGAGGTAGTGTAATTTAATCAGGCTCTCTGTGGAATAATCAGACCCTCTTTGGTGAAAACAGTTACCAGATCAGGAGTCAGAGGTCCTTAGTTCAAATCAAAATCTTTCTTTTCTGAGTTGAGTGACCATGAGAGTATTTTAACTTGTCTATCCCTCAATTTCCTCACTTGTGACATTCATGCCCTATCTGAAAGGTTTTTGAAAAAATGATATTCAAATTAGATGATGTTCTTGAAAGTGTTTTGTACAAATGTAAAGGATCATTCTAACGCTTCTATATAAGCAAAGGAAAATGTTCTGGTTGGCAGGCAGGAATAAGATGTAAGTCTGTTATTATTGTACTTACCAAGTAATTATAGTGACTTATTTTGTCAATATATGGACTTTTGGCTGTAACCATAATATTCAGATGTTCTCCCACAAGCAAAGCTTTATGGTTGTCAGTCCAATCAATATAAAGGTAACTTTGGCTGAGAGATGAGTATGCTACTGCTTGGTAAACTTTGCTGGCCTGATTTTCTTCTGCAAGATCTGGGGCATCAGTTTTGATCTGAAAAGGAAAATTTCAAAAAGACATGTGGACTGTAATATAATACCTTCTGTAAAACAGGCCTTTTCACATTTTTTCTTAGCTTTATAAATTTCTAAGTTTTCATTATTCTAGTGTTTATACAGTTGTGGTGTCAAGTAATTTGCAAAGACTGTAGACAATAATGACAGGATTATGGGTTATGGTGGGAAAGTCTGGTGAAATGAAGAGAGAAAGATGGTTTAGGAACAAATATTAACACCCTTCATGAAACATGGTCAGCTGGGGACTTTTCTTCCTATGGGATGGCAGGAAATGATAGGGTGGTGGGAGGGTGGCACTGACTTTTGGGGACTTGAGGATGGGAGTTATGAGTGAATATCGTAGAGACTATATGGTCCAGTGTCACTGTGAAGTACTGGGCCAGATGAGTGCTTCTAAAGTGAGGTGGGGCAGAAATGATATCACGGCAGCAACATCCACCTTCAGAGATCAGAAGGACTAATTCTCCATCTCATGCTCTGGAGTCGGATGTGCATTGGTTTGCAGCCCAGCGTCACCACTTATTAACTCTGTGTGAGTTATTTAATCAGAAGACAGGTTAGAAGCCTCACTTTTCCCGGCCACAAAGCACAAAGATACTATTCTCTTAACTCATATTGCTGATTAAATGGATATCAAATGTGTTCTTCATGAAGCTCTTAGCTCAATGCCTAGCACTTAGTAAGTGCTCAGTAGATGATAGTGAATGTATGGATTCTGTAGTCACTGACCTGCATTGTTCACTTGCTCATTTTGTATTTGAGATTGGGAACTTGAGCATTATTTGCTGGGAGAGAAGACTATTAAGTAAGTGCTAACATAAAATGGTTCTGACAGGGCGGCACCTGTGGCTCAAAAGAGTAGGGCGCCGGCCCCATATGCTGGAGGTGGTGGGTTCAAACCCAGCCCTGGCCAAAAACTGCCAAAAAAAAAAAAAAGAAAAAGAAAAAGAAAATGGTTCTGACAGTTATAAAAAAGGAAAGTTTCCACATTTGACCCTTTCCTGGCCCTGAGAAAAGACTGAAAAGTGAAGAGAAATAAGAGGATATTCCTACCACTCATACATAGCGCTACATCTATATAGAGAAAATAATTAATTATCAAATAAAAAATTGATAGATTTATCTTTCACAAGGACCAGTCAATGGTTTAAGCAGATAGTCTCTGGAGTTCATTTCTTTCGGATGCAAAATTGTAGACCTATTCACTGGACTTGCATACAAAATCTGCTGCTTCTGTTCTGCACACTAGCCAACACATACAGCCAAAAAGTACACATTGTCCTAAAACATAGAGCAGGAGAATTCAGCTCACATTAAACTCCAGCATTGTCACTTCAGATGGGAGATTAACCACAAACGAAGCTACACCATCACTGAGACTTGTTACACTTTTCTTTGGTTCCAAATCCAATGTTTCTTGGTTTGCATCAACTGTCTGTGCCTTCAAGGTTACTGGGACCCCTCCTACCAACTGGTCAAGTGAATCTTTAACCAGCACCTGTTGTCAAAACAATGCAAATTCATTTCAACAGCTCATCACTTCTTTAAAAGCATAATAACAATTTTGAAATAATATTCCTTCCTCTCCACCAAAGTATAAATTATTTTTGCTTTTTTTCTTTTTATTTTCTGAAATGGGTCTTTACTGTGCTGCCCAGGCTGGAGTGCTGTGATAGTCACAGGCACCATCACAGCTCACTGCAGCCTTAGACTCTTCGACTCAAGTGATCCTTCTGCCTTGGCATCTGAAGGAGCTGAGACTATAGGCATGTGCTCTTATTCCTTATTTATGTTTCATTCACTGAAGAAAAATGTGTTCTCAGCTTATAGAAAGTTTAATTGTACTTAGTTATATCATTTTTAAATAGATTCCTCACATACTACATATTATGCAATCTCAAAGCACAAATACCATTCTATTAAGTCAGTCAAAGAATAAGATATAATAAGGTCTTCTGCTCTCTAAATTCTGTATTGCTTTGATTCTTTTAGAACTAGATAAAGGACAAAATAAGGCAACCAATTCTGGGAATGATTCTCTTGGGTATAAGAAACAACAAATAGATACATCATTTTTAAACTAAATATCTACTTCTCACCACCATGCCTATACACACACGTTATATATATATTTATATATAATCTACATATAATTTCCATAAAGATATATTTTGTTATTTTATTTTTATAAATGATATATAATATATGAAATGTAATTTAAATTTGTTTTACATATCATATTTCCTATGAATTTTATTATATATTATACATTACTAGATATTATATTATTATATGATAATATAGCATACATTGTATACATATATAAGAAGCTGTGTGTCAGTCACTTGGGAAAGTCAGTGACCAACATATATAACACATTTCAAATACACTTATCTTGATTTTTTTTAATATAACAGGAAAATGGTATATAAAACATTCTCTTTTAGCTTTCTAAAGTAAGGACAGAAAATAAAATTTCCATTTAAAAATATAATATATTTTTATAATAAAATCTATAATAGAATAATCAATTTAAAATATAATCAAACATCAAAGGAATGTTTCAACTCTATACTATCATCATTTAAAAAAGGAAAAGTAGAGGAGGAGAGAAAATGAAAAGAAAGAAGAGGTAATAAAGACAGAAAAAAAGAGTCAAGAGCAGAAAGAGTCAAAAATGAAACGGAGAGGGAGCCATACAGGGAGAAGAGAGACCAGACAGAGTCATGCACAAAGACAGTACAAAGGCAAAGTGAAAAAAATACATATATGGGAACACACTGGAAATAATAAAATGGTGAAAGAAAGGGGTCTATTTTTAAGGAATGATATCTCCACCTTAAGGATTTTTAGAATTCACCAAATAATTTTAGATATTAGTCATTTTAAACTACAGACTTCTGGGAGTTTTTTTGCATATAATCTACTGCAATGCTTGTTGAGGCCCTAACAGTTGAAATCACTCCTAAGGCTGCAGCTGGCCTGCAGTTTCCCATCGGGCCTACCTCCACAGGAGGGGCAGGGTTTTGGAAAGAGCTCCTTCTGGGTCTTGCCTCTCCAGTGTCCTTCCCCTGTTTTTCATTCACAAGTTTTCAATAAACAGGAAAAGATAATCATATTCGGCAGGATTCCCTCCCCTTACTACCTTGATGGAATATGGAATCCCAGGCTTCAGGAAAAGAGGAGTAGCAACCAAATTCAGTTTGTAGGGAGAGAGCACATATTTGATGCCGGGTACTTCTGCCTCTTCAGAAAGTCCACCTAAGGAAATGACAAGCGCCATGCTGACATTTTTTAGGAGTATAATGCTGTGTACAGATATCTATTCTGTCTCTAGATGGCTCTGCAGGCTGCTTCATTCACTCACTCTGTTCTTGCATTCATTCATTCATTCATTTACCAATAGCAGTAAGTAGGACTTGGCTCTTGGTTCAGGGGACCAGAGCAGAGGAGCTTAGATTTTAGACATCCCCAAAATTATGTATAAGGCTTATAAGTAGAGAGGCCCTTGTGGAAGAGGAACTATAGGACTGGATTGAGGAGAAATGGATGGAAGGGATACTGCTGTCACCATTGGCCCAAGTTTCGTATGGATAAGTTCAAGGGACTGAGGAGAGAGGGAAAGGGTAGGCCAGAGACTGAGCCTTACAGGAGTTTCACAGAGTGCAGGGTCCTGGAGAAAAACAGAGAAGAATCAGAAAAAGAGTCTAATGTAGAGAGAACCCTGAGGGTCTACTATAGGGTTTTTTCAACCTTTTTTATCTCATGGCACACTTGAACCTATAGTTAGACTTTCTCCACATACCTGAATTATGTTGATCAAAAAAAGAATATACTTACTGTCCTTTGAACTTCTTTCAAAAATAATTTAATTAATTATCTTTAAAAATTTTTTACGGCACACTGGTTGAAAATCACTGGTCTTCTGGAAAGAGCTTAAACAGTATTACCCTTTAGCTAAAAATTAAGTTAAACTATTAAGAATAATACATGAAGCTCTAGTACCCCCAAATTACGTCTCTAATGCCCTATATGTGTATCCTATACTTTAGGCAAAAAGGATAATCTGCTATCCTCAAGGATAAGGCTTCACTGATTACCCTTCTTGTTTTTCCCTCTCTGTGGAGGGTTCCCTGCTTTACCTTGTCTATCACCACTGCCTTAAAACTATACTTGTCCTTCAAGACTGATGACCTCTGCACACCGTTCTTGGTTGCTCAGTAATCATCTAGAAGCTTACCTAATTCTGACAGTCAATAGCATTAAATACTTTGCTTAGAGGACATACGAAATTAGTTCTTGTAAGTAATTCATAACATCTTTGTTGACCTGTCATACACCTGATACTAGTTTGTAAGTCACTCAGGTGCAGAGATTATATACACAGCACTCACGTTTGTAAGCTTATGTGTTTAGCATTATTCTTTGACTATCTCATAAATATTGTTTAAACTAAATTTATTTGAAATAAATTCTGGGAAAAAATAAAAGACAACATTAAAATAAAGCTAAAAACTTTAAATTCTATGAAACGTTTAATTCAATTCCATCATTGTAGACAGGAAACCAGAACAATGATAGTAGTAGTATCTTTCATTTGCATAATACTTTATCAAATGTTTTTATATGTGTAATCTCATTTTGGTTGTTATTTTCACCAGGTAAGAAATCTGGGGTGCCAGATATTCAAGATAGACAGCCTGCAAAGCCACTTTGAATATGAATCGGGTGGTGTTATCCCGTTATTGTGGTTGAATGAATAGGGACACAATGGCTTGTCCAATGACTACAGAGAGGCAGAAGTCTACTGCCTTTTATGATGTAATATAGTAGAGTAGAAAGTAAAATTGAACTATGAAAGAACTACAGAAGTTATTTATACCTTTAATATTCTATCTAAATATTTCCCAGAAGACAATTAAAGAACCACCCCCACACAAAATTTACCTGTAGATTCTATGACTGTTACAGCAATGTAAAGGTATTTGTTGTTTAAATCTTCTAGACTGTCATAGGATAGTTCTTTAATTGCTGTTTCAGAATCAAACGTGACTTGAGCAACTCCATTTATCAACTTTTAAAAGGGAAAAAGGGAAGAGTTATTTCAGAGAAGAACTTAATAACAATAAAAATTAACAAAATCTGGTCTGACTAATCCCTGAATTGAAAGAGAGTGTCAGAGGAGCAATTTAGCATCATTAGCAAACTGTCTGGCTGAGTCCACAATTAAGCACAGAATGTTATTTTGAAATTTTTTTTATATAGAATTATACATGTGGGAGAGTCTTGAACCTCTCACAGTCTGACAGGTCTTTTTGTACCAGCTGCCAAAGTTGTCTTCTTCCAATCCCTAAGTCATGATCCATCTTCCTAGACCTCTCAGTTTACTTCTACCTGGAATTTTTGTTAGATATTTGATACTTAATATGCACTTTTTTTGCTTACAAATTTATATGCTAATTTTAAATTAATAGGTAAAGGAATATAGGGTCAATTCATATTATTTAATTATTGACACAATGGTTAAATACAATTTGCTTTATTTTTTCTTCTAAAATTGACTGTCTTGAGGTGAGTCATTTTTGTCTTATTTAGCTTTAAATCTGAGAGTTTAGGATAAACTCTTGCATTTTAAAAATGCATTTAACTTGTATCTGGAATAAACAAGACTGGCTTTTGAAAAAGCAACAGCTAAATAATCAAGGATGCAAACTACATGAATATGCAATAGTGAACAAAAAGGAGAAGAACCCATATCATCTGTGGTGTAATATAAAGGATACTGAGTAAGTGAAATAGGAACCAGGGTCTAATCTCATTCCATTAATCACCAGCTCTAACCAGGAACAAATAACTGCACCAATTTCTTGCACCTGCTCTTGTAATAAATCATACTGTCTCTTGGCATGTAATGGGAATGACTCAGGCCCACAAAGAGTTTAATGTCAAAAATGATAGAGAAATAAGTAAACCATTGTCATAAAGAAGGCTCACTCAACCTCAGCATTACTGACATTTTGGACAGGATCATTTTTTGTTGTGAAGTCTATTTGTGCACTGTACAACTTTAGCAGTCTCCCTGGGCTCTACCAACTAAACACCATTAGTACCATCTTCCCCATTTGTGACAGTGTTCTTTATATTGTCAAATGTGCCCTTTGGAGTGAAAATAGTCGCTGGTTGAGAACTCCTTCAAAAAATGTGAAAAATTCTCTAATAAAAGAGACTCAGGGCCTAAGGAAGTAATAATATGGGCAGCTAACTTAGTTTAGAGGTGTTGGGGGAGGCTTCCCAGAGAAAATTTGCCAATGTTGAAACTTTAAGACGAGCTAGACAAGGAAGAAGTGGGAGGGAACAAAAGAAGGGAGCATCCCAAACAGAAGGAACAGCATTGCAAAGACCCAGAGACAAGAGAGACTATTTTAAGTTTGAGAAATTGGACTGATTGGTAGTGGGAGGGCAGAATGGGAGGAAGGAAATGGCATGAGATAAGCTGGCTAGGGAGGCTGATGACAAGGAAAGTGGACTTCATCCTAAAGGGCAATGGGAAGCCAAGGGAGGATTTTAAGTTTCAAATTCCACATCTACACACATTAAGGGATCAGACTAGATGATTTTGAAGGAACTTTCCATCTCTCATACCATGATGCATCCGTAGGTATGAGCGAACGTGTCTGAACATCTTACCATTGTGTTTCGCATTGCTTTTCCCATCATTTCTTTCTGATCATCTTGTAAGTCTTCTTTTATTCCAAAAGCGATGTAAACATCAGCCTCAGTGACTTCTTTATTATAGAAATATCTGTCAAACAATAGCATAAAGTCATTTTGGTAGCATGGTTACAAAAATAAGATTCAGATAAAATGTAACAATTTGATTTTACTTAAAGTACCTGGTACACTTTAAAAAGTATTTCATGCACTATTATATTTCATCCTCACAAAAGCCACAGTGATAAAGCTAGAGGATGGGTTTTCATTGTTCTGTGCTAGATGAAAAGAAATTGATGGTGGGAGGTCAAAATACTCCTGGGCCCTTTCCTACAGGCCACATTACTACTTCCTTGATGATTTTGATATAAGTGGGAGCTACTGCCTCTTGTTTTTGTCTTTGAAGGTGCATATCCAATGTCACTGTTATACAAGTGAATTCTTTTTTCAAAATTGAAAATGTTTATTTCCTTTTAGTTTATAACTAACATAAAATAAATGTTCTATGATACATAGTAAATAATACTATATAGCAAGAGTCAACTTTTTTTTAATTCAATAAATCTTTATTGAGCTGCCATAGGGTGCATGAATTTAGGGTCCATAATTTACATAAGTGGAAAAGTGTTAATTAAGCCCCCGTTTAAAAAAAGTAAATGACAACTACTCTATGTATTTCAAGTGAATCATTTAACATGAATGAGGCTCAGTTTGACGTTACTGTAAGTGTTAACAAAAGAGAAAGGGAAAGGATAAACGTTTTTCCTTCTATAGAAAAGAGTCTGGTGCCAGGCTAAACTAGCCCTGTGGTTTAACAACAGCTCATCAAAAAGACTAGAGGATCTGGAAGAAAGAGATGTACTTTCCTCTGAGGGCTCAAGCCCAAGAGGATAGAAAAATGCCAAAAATATCAACCGGCTCAAAAATTATATTGAGAGAGACCAAGAGAGGAGTTAGTCACATCTTAGGGAAAAAATTCAAGAACCCATGACACCAACTGTGGCTGGATTAATAATTCCAATGTTTCCTTGGAGTTTGTATAGCACTCTGAGCTAGATACAGGGACTATTAATTCATTTCTCTTTAAACAAGTGGTTTTAAATGATAATTCTCCAGTGCACCAACTGTATTTTCAAGTATAATTCTGGTATTTGTATCCAGCAATACAAAAGATAAAGGAGCAAGAAGTATCAAGTATATAGGACATAAAATGATTTGGCAACCCTAGAATTCTCAGTTTGAGTCTTTTTTATCAGGAAAATCACATTCTGGTTCAGTCCAAGGTAATACGGGAGGCAGTGATATTGATGGCTTGTTACAAGCAGGAGGCAACAGTGAAAGTATCGAATCCTGGCTTTCTTCTTTCATCTGTCTGAAGAAAACATGAGACAATAAACTGCTTGCTGATGGCCTTTTCTCAGGATCTTGTTGCAAACAAAGCTGTACCAAGCTAAAGAAGGCAGGAGAAAAGGTTTTTGAGGATGGCGTATGTAACCGGTCACTGTTCACTGTGTGAGTTCCACTGGAGACAAGTACACTTTCTCCAATCCCAGAGTCTACACCAGATCGGGAACTTTTCATTCTGGATTCTGATTGAGGGAAAATACTGATATCCAATGGGCTATAAGGAGGACCTTTCAGTTTCTGTAACAGCATCTAAAAGGAAAACAAAATTCCTTTAATACTTTTTTAGGCAAGATATTAATAATAATAAAGCTCCTGAGAGTCTATACAGCAAACATGTTTAACAGAAATTATCTAGAATGTAGGACATCTTATAAAAGGCAAGTAGTTCAGGGATTTTAGTAGCACTTACCTGAGTACTATGCATGTCCTGGAAAGGTACTTTCCCACTGGCTAATTCACATGCTGTAATCCCAACACTGTAAATATCTGACTTCAAATTATACCCATGTAAATCCTGTTGAACACAATTAATTTGAAGTCATTTAATGTAAATAACTTAACAAAAAGTTACACACATGTGCTCTTCTGATAAAGCACAGTGAAAAATGGGAAGGAAAATCCCTAGAAGCAAGAAATCGAGATATACCTGATATATGGCATATAAGTTTAAATTCCTAACATAATTGACAAGAATGAGGAAAAAAAAGTCTTGCAGTAAGCTATTCACCAACCCAAATATAAGGACACAAATGTCTTTTAGTCAAACTCAGAAGACACTCAACACGCAAACAACCCCAGGAAAACGGCCACACCTGACCTGTCTCAGTAGTTCTGGACTCAGCCACGGCTGCACCGACGTGCTGAACTGTGGGAAATCATACACAGCCCTGTGCCTCTGTCCGTGCTTAATCAAACTATGCAGATGGGAAAGGCCCGAGAGAGTCACCAGACCATCACCAGAAATGAGGATATGGCTGGCTTTAAAACTCCTAGAACAAAAAAAAAACAATCCTAAGTACTAAGGAACTGGCCAATGAAGAAGGAATAAAAATCTGGTCAGAACAAATTTATGTATTCTCTTGGAAAATAATATCCTTTATAAAAGAGTAGTATGTAATATATACTGCTATATATGCAAGAAATGTTCAGAGAATTAAGGAATTATTTCAGTATTAAATATAGCACTAAAATAAGAAAGATATAAATGATAGCTACATGTTTGGAATTGATAATACTTTTTTCAAACAAGGAGCGGGATCAAATTATTAATTTCACTATTTTAGGATGCTATTATAAAACACCTAAGGAAAATCTAAAAACATCAATTAAATAATATTTAAAGCATAAGGTTATAATTGAAGTTAATAGCCAGGGGCAGTGGCTTATGCCTGTAATCCCAGAGCTTTGGGAAGCTGAGGTGGGAAGATCACTTGAGGCCTAGAGTTCAAGACTAGCCTAGGGAACACAGCAAGACCCCTATCTCTATAAAAAACAGAAAAACTAGCTAGGTATGGAGAGAATGCCTGTAGTCCCAGCTACTTAGGAATTTGAGGCAGGACAATCACTTGAGGCCAGGAGTTCAAGGTTATAAGGAGCTATAATCACACCACTGCACTCCAGCCTGGGTAACGGAGCCAGACATATCTCTAAACAAATAAAATAAGCCTTTCACAGTTGAACATCATTTATAAATATGTCTTACAGAATGATTTCCTTTAATTGTCAAATAAATTATGAAAGAATCTTGTTTTTCCATCTAAAACAATTTGGAATAACAGAGTAGAATGGCCAATAATAGTTTGGTAAGTATAATAAAACCTCAATTAGAATACAGTGTGTTAGAATTCTTAGTTAATAAGAATGCCCCTAAAAACCCACAAATAGTAAGACAAAAGCCTTTAGGAAGTTTAAAACAAACAATAAGAAAGCAAGCTTACTGAAAGAAAATTAAAATGCAAAATAAAGTCCCAGTATATCTCAGAATAGCACTGTTCTTAGCATTCAGCCAATTACTTTTGCAACTATTGTCTGGTAACAAGAGAACTGATACTTCTTAGGAAGATAATCTCAAAGTGCTGTAAAATATTTAAGAAATCAAAGAAAGGTTAATTATAATTTGTACATTATATAAATGTGAGATGAGCTTAAAAAGCAAATAAAGAAGCTCTTTGCTTTAAAAAAAATCCTTAAAACCAAAGAAAAAAAACAAAAAACCACCAGCTAACCAGGATCCCACTCTGTATAGTTTATCCCCCACACATAAAGGTTCTCAGGTCCCTCTTTCGATGAGACTGTGAGCTCCTTGTGCAGCACCAAGCGCAGAGCAAGAGAATGCCATCTACTGCATCTATTGGCTCCTTCCTCCCTCAATTTTCATTTGGAAGTTTCCTAACCCCAGTTCTAACACTTAAATGCTCCTTCCTAAAAGTTTCCTAAAAGATTTCTCTCATTCTGTAAAATATAAATAAATAAATACCTATGAATACAGCCATTCTGATGCAGGTAATTCAACCCTCTCACTGCTCCAAAGAGAATATTTCTTATTAAACTTTCACTCATTCCTTCAGGAAAGTAGGTCCTCAAGAGTTGACTTGCTGAACCTGAAAGAAACCCCTGAAATCCTCAGATGAACACCGAAAGTGATTTTATTCCCAGTTATGTTTTAAGGTTCTTTTAAACCATGAACACACACACACATATCAGCCACTTTTTGCAGTCTAACCCTTCCCCATGCAAATATGATTTTCCTTCAGGAATCTTTAAAAGTTTTTTTTTCCTAATGTTACTGTAGAAATTAGGCAAGAGAATTAAATAAAATTTTAAATATTATTGAATAAAAATATATACTGTATATGTGTGTATGTGTATATGTATTAATCCAGAAGCAATTCGCAAAAGCTGTCCTAAACATCAAAGCTCTAGAATCCATTCATTTATGTGTATTTATTCAAAACACTTATTGATCACGACTTTGCACTAAGTACTATGTGAGCATCTTGGGACACCAAAACAAAAAATGTACAAATGATCTTTGCCCTCAAGAAGCACAAGTCCAGTGAGGGAGATGGGCACACACAAAGATGTTACAATACAGTGAGATGAGCTTACAATGCAGAGAGACAGAGACAGGGGCGGTGTGCAAGGCGCAAGAACTACTTCTAGCTGCAAAATAACAGTAGCTCTCCATTGAAAGAAGGGAAGGAAGCTTAAAAAAGAGGCAGATTGTGCAAAGAGATGGAAATCTTAGAGAAGCAACAAGGGTGTCATTGATCATCAATTTCTACTTCTAAAGATTAAAATTCAACACGAACCAGTAACAGAAATACATCATGAAATCTGGAATCAGCCATTAGATTTACAAATTAAAAGTAGTGAACCATAAATCTAATTTATGATTGTCTTTATAATTATAGCATCCACACCAAATGATGAATTACTTACTAAAAACCAGTTGTCTTACCATAGGCCATAAATGGAGAAATAACCCAAAGCCAGCTGCCAACAGTGAAAACTGTCCAGTAAGTCGTAATATTGGGATGCTGGAAAAAGTGGGATAGAATCACCGCTTTCTAGGATAAACACACAAAGACACAAAATATTTACAATCTTTTTTTCTTACACTGAATACGGTAGTAGTACTGGCAGCTATTACTCAAGAAGTTTTTTAGCAGTAAGCACTGTCATTAATGTTTTCACCGCTTTAAATCTCATGACCACTCCATAAAGTATGTACTATTATAATTCCCACCTTACAGAAGACACTTAGGGGTAAGTCAGAAAACTTAGGCGAAAACACATGATTATTCACAAAAAGGAGGAAAAATGGAATGTGAACTTAGAGGACATACTCTTAATGACAATACTATGTCCTTATTACAGGAACATTTAAAAACACTAAAAATATGAAAATAAAAGTCCCTTCTAAAACCCTATCATGGAGAGAATCACTGTGAATATTTTGGTATAGTTTCTCCCATCTTATTTTTCTGTGCAATATACATGTGTACATATATTTTAAAAATTGGGACACTATCAAAAAACCCTTTCTCCTTTTATATCAAAAATGATTAGTGATAATGAAAATGGTATTATACCTGAAATGCAATTCTGTCAAAATTTATCAATTCAGAAATTAATTCTGCTTAACTGGATAAAAAGGAAATCGTTTACTTTTGATTTTTTTTAATCTCCCTATATGGCTATTTGTAATTGGACTGACCAGGAGTGTTATAAATCTCTAGACTAGTATTTTGAGTGATACTCATTTGAAGGAATAGTAATTACCAAATCTTGAATGTGTTTGTTCTTTCATGTAATGGATGTGGCTTCCAAGTATTCAATTCTGTAACTGGGTGCCAATTAAGAAATCTACCTTTCCCTAACAGGAAGATCTATTAATTTGGAGGAAATAAATTTTAAAGATGTAATCTCCTCAAACAGACAATACATTAAAAACAGTTGTCCCCTGGTATCCATAGGGGATTGGTTCCAGGACTCAGCAAGGACACCAAAACCCAAGAATGCTCAAGTCCTTTATATAAAACAGTGTACTATCTTCTTATATACTTTAAATCATCTCCATATTACTTATAATATCTAATACAAGAATACAAAAGAATGCAAATGATATGTAAACAGTTGTTATACTCTTTTATTTGTATTCTTATATGTTATATCATTTAAAAAAAAATACTTTCTATTAGTGATTGGTTAAATTCTCAGATACAGAACCCATGGATACAAAGGGTCAAGTGTCTCTATCTTTTCCTTCATATTGTTACCTGTAAAGCTTTTAGGCGTTCTTCATTGCAGTTTTCCAGATTTGTAATTTTTATAGTTACCAGTGTTCCTGTAGGAGTATGCCGTGCAAGATGGACAGAAGTCAAGTTGTCAAATCCTCTTCCTAGAATCAGAGATAAAATTCAAGTTAACAACCAAAGATGAAAAAATCAACAATTTGGACTTCATCTCTGCTTTTTAAAAACTGTTAAATGAAAAACCAAGCTAGAAATTAAAAGTATTAACAATATCTATATCTGTTAAAACTTCTATCCAGAATATATTAAGAACTTACAACTGTATAATAAGACAATAGGAAATTCAATTTAAAAAACAAGCAGAGGATTTTAAAAAGTAAGCAACAAAATAAGATATAGGAATGGCTAATAAGCATATGAAAAGATCCTCAAAATACAGAAATGCCAATTAAAAAGACATACCATCACATGTCTATTATAATAACTGAAATTGTGACTTGATAAATTGTGACATATTCAAACAATGAAATGCTACTCAGTAATCTCCTACCCCTACTTCCAGTCCCTGGCAACCACTGATCTGATTTTTGTCATATAAATGGTAAAAAAAGAATGTAGTCTTCTGTGGTTAGCTCTGTCACTAAGCATACCGCTTTTGAGATTCAGGCATGTCGTATCTATCAGCAGTAAATTTCTATTGCCAAACAATAATCCATCACACGGATATACCACAATTTACCTATCCGCTCATAAGGTTGATGGCTATTTGGGTTGCTTTCAGTTTGGGGCCACCATAAATAAAGCTTCCAAAACATTCCTGTACAGGTCCTTAAGTAGACATAAGTTTTCTTTTTGGCAAATATACATATCTGAGAGTGAGACTGCTGGGTTATGTAAAGTGTTCAAGCTACCAAATTGTTTTTGAAAGTGGCTAAACCATTTTGCATTCCCAGAAACAATGTAAGAGAGCTGCAATTGCTTGAAATACTCTCCAGCATTCGGTATTGCCAGTTTTTCAAACGCAAAACACCTAGTTTAGAGTGGCGCCTTTTAATAGGCACCTTTATTCTCTCCACAGCCACCAAATTTTGTCAGTTTTATCTTGGAAACGAAGCTAATCTCTTCCTCTCCAGCGTTAGTGTCACCGCCTTAGTTCAAGTGCTGTTGTCTCTTCCTGGGTATACGTAGTGACACCGTGCCCTGCATTCTCAACCAGGCACACACCAGAATTAGGAAGGAATTACCTTAAATACTTGCGCCTAGGCATTCCTCAGAAATTTTCATTTAGTTGCTCCATGATAGAATATAGGCACTACAGCTTTTTTTGTTGTTGTTGAAACAGGGTCCCACCCAGTATCCCAAGTAGCGTGTAGAGGCATCATAGCTCACTGCAACCTCAGACTCCGGCTGTGGATATCCTGCTGCCTCAGCCTTAGGAAGCCACTGGGATTACAGGTGCTCACTGCAACACCCAGCTGGGTTTTTCATTTTTTTAATGAGTCGGGGTCTCACTCTGGTTCAGACAAGTCTCGAACTCCTGAGCTCAAGCAGTCCTCCCACCGCAGCCTTCCACAGTGCTGGGGTTACAGACAGGAGCCACCGCACCTAGCAGCACTAAAGTTTTTAACGAGACATGGGTAATGAGGATGATACTTGTGGTTGTGAATCAATAACCTATTATATCTTTCAGACTGCTGCCAGAGCTGTTCTATCATGTATTTGGCATTTGATCAATAGGAAGTTCCCACAGTGCAGCAGCTGAGAGCTTAGACCCTATAGTCAGAAAAGTCTGGTTTCAAATCACAAGCTGTATGACTGTCTCAGAGCCTCAGTGCCCTCATCTGCAAAATGGAAGTGGCAAAGGGTTAAATGGAATAAGGGCATACTAAAAGGCTTAAATGGAAAAAGGACATGTTAAGTGTTCAGCATAAAAGGCTGTTGGATGCTACTAAAACCATCGTCACTGTTCTACAATGTCTCTCTAACATAAGGATAGTAAATCTCAAACTGTTGCCTTGAATCGTTAGGGCAGTAATGTGGAGAAGGAGTGGTGGCCACAGACACAAATACACTGCAAGGAATCCTTCACACTGTGCTCCAAACCTAGCTCTCCAGATGTGTCTCCTACCAATACCCCACTCTCTCCTCATTCCCACTTGAAGTCACAGAGGCACTAAATGGTATTCTCCCTCTCAGCATCTTCCCTCAGTCACTTACTGATGTGAACACTGTTTACCTTTCCAGGATTGGTGCTTCCTTTCTAATTTTGGAGAATTTGCCACTGTGTGCTACTTTAGAAAAAGTCAGACCTTTATCCTCCTTGACCCCAGCATGTGTAATGTAAAGGAGCAGGGGCAGCTGGAAGTCCCTGCAGGAGGGTACGCGGGTGGCAGGAGACCCTGCAAGGCAGGACGTGCACCAGGCTCCTCCTCTTCCACAGTCCCTGTCCCAGTCACTCAGCTGCTCCCCGTTTCTTCAAACTCATTTCTCTAGCCAATAATTTTGTGAGTTAGTGATATTGTACAAAAGTTCCTTTTTTGCTTTAGTCAGCCAGGATTGTTTTCTGTTGCTTGTACCAAAACTCTGACAAGAATATCAAGCAAACTTTTCTTTATTGTTGAAGATGCAGCCCCTTTTTGCCAGCTTTCTGGACTCCAGAGGTGGTGACTGGATGCTCCATCTCCTCTGTTCCCGTACCATGTAGCACACAGCTCTACGACAGCAGCACTCTCTGGTCATCACACAAAGCTATCTTACGTGTTCATCTTCCCAGAGAGGATGTGAACTCCTCGGGAGTTACGCTGTGGCTCTGTATCTCTAGCACCTCACACAGTAACTGCTTTGTAGTATGTAATAGGTGTTCTTGAATATTCAGAGCAAATGTTTCACATATATAAAGCTATAAACAGTAAGCCATCCTGTTCCACCCTTAACTGATAAAGCTTTCTACTATACATGGGATTGGGGCTAAAATTATAAATTTAAAAAAATTTTGGTTAAAGGACTATAACTGAAAGGATTTATGAGATTTGATTTTACACTATGTCCCATATAAATTGTACTCATAAAATTAGAAGATTCCCATAATATAGACACAAATAATAAATATCTAGTCTTCCTTCTCTAACTGTATTTCAGTAGAAAAATAAAAATTTTAGACAGTAATCTTGAAAAATTTGGGCCATTATGTTAAGAAAGGCATGAAATTAATTGACTCCATTTAACTGACACAATCAGAATCTAGCTTTATGCTGTAGGTGACAAAAGAAAAAGACTAGCGTGTAAAGCAATCTTGTGTCATTAATTCACTTCTAGTAATGAAGAGTCAGTTATGTGAAATCCAAGACTATTACCTATTTCCACTTGGAGCTCATAGTGAGAAACGTTGGTGGAACATATCGCTTCACGGGCGCTAGTGGATGGAGGCAACCGGGAAAGGGCTGGTTCATTGACCTGTGTTTTTTTAAAAGATAGAAACAAAACAGGCATAAAGTATTTTGGCTGTCCACTCCAATATAAAATATTGATACTGTATTTTCAAACACATAGATGGTTGTTCCTCAGAAAGTGGCTAGCGCTATTTTAAGATCTAAAAGGAATTTACCAATTGCTAACTGACGCTAGCTACAATGCTATCAGCCTATACGAGGGAGGGAGAGCAGGAAAAGCAGATTTACAGTTAGCAAGAATACTCTCCAACACAATTTCTACTAAAATTTTTAGGAGTTGCTAAGAATGGCTGTTAATTCTTTCGGGTATCTGATAAATGTCTGAAGGAAGAGCTGCAGGTACGTGTGGGGGATATTCTGTGCTTGTGTTCAGGTGGTTGCCAACTATGTGCATGTCTGATACTGGGGACACACTCGGCTAATGGAGGCTTTAACAGCCAAGGCACAATTTCCATACTGCAGTCTCTTAAAATCACCGATGAAGTTTTTTACAAGATGAAATGAATCAGAAGAACGGTCAGAGAAAACTAAACCTAAAGAGACAGAAGAATAGGGTACAGACCTCCTAAATGAATGACTGTGTAATGATACAGGGTCTCATGGGGTGCTTTGGAGTGAGAGTGTTAGGCTTGCACCTGAATACAGGGGTAGTAAACAACACACATGTATGAGAAAGAAGAAGCCTGAACCACTGGCTTCTTATGACAGCCTCACGGTCTCCCAAAGCACAAGTAGTACCCCAAGGACATTTAGGAGCCCTTATAGACACCAGCTTGTTACTGCCTCCAAGGTGGAGAGAAAGAAGAAAGGGAAGAAATAATATTACTATGTGCTAGGAATTGTGCTAACTACTTTTCACATCCTTGGCTCTTTTTAATCAAGAGAAAGAGATAGTGTTTAAAATAGTGACAGAGGGAACAATTATCTTATTTTATGGAATAAAGTGTTATCTGATTCTAGAATTACAAATAAAGTCAACTAAGAAAGGAAAGAAAGAGTAAAAAAGAAGGAAGGAGAGGAAGGAAAGGAAGAAGTAGGAAGAATAGAAAAAGGAAAGAGGAAGGGAAGGGAAGGGAGACAGAAGAATTATGTATTCCCTAAACTTCTTTTTTGTTTTTTTTTTTTTGAGACAGAGCTTCAAGCTGTCACCCTGGATAGAGTACTGTGGCATCACAGCTCACAGCAACCTCCAATTCCTGGGCTCAAGAGAGTCTCTTGCCTCCGCCTCCCAAGTAGCTGAGACTACAGGTGCCCACCACAACGCCCGGCCATTTTTTGGTTGCAGCCGTCATTGTTGTTTGGCGGACCCGGGCTGGATTCGAACCCTCCAGCTCAGGTGTACATGGCTGGCACCTTAGTCCATTGAGCCACAGGTGCTGAGCCGTATTCCCTAAACTTCTAAGAGAACATAAAAAAAAAACAAAACAATTATGAGCCCATGGAGAAAGAAGATTTCAAGAAGAATGAAAGATTGTAAAAAGAAACTCTATTATACAATTGAAAATAATGCTAGTGAGAAATCAAAATAAATCAATTTCTTCAGATAAATTCAGATTTAAAGAACATTTATGAGAGAACGTATATAACAATGTTTTTAAATTTTAAAGTGATATCAACCTGTAAGCCTGTCAGGAAGGCTACAGACACATAAACTGAACCTTACTGTTTACTCCTTCAAAATACAACATAATGTTACTGGAATCAGAGCTGATCAGCTTCTATTTTGCTTCCAAATATTCCATTAGGGAAATAGTCTTCTTTAAACTTCTAGGAACATATGTTGTAAGTAAGTATTCAAAGCTCCAAATAGGTTGTTTTAAATAGGTTCAAACCTCCAGGCCAAGAGCAATTACACATAGGATATTAAGTTCTGCAGAGATGGTAGGACTCGAATGAGAAACCCAAATGGAAATAGTCAAACACTGATCTAATTTTCAAAAAAGGAGGAAACTACAAAGAGGCAAGATTGATCCTTCCCCCCAGTAGAGTCTGAGATCAAATTATGAGACAGGTGTATTATGGGCACTCAAGAAAACAACATAGTAATCACAAGAAGACAATACAGGTTTACTAAGAGTAAATCAGCCCGGGGGCGGGGGGGAATAATGTAATGAAGAATAATAAAATACATGTATTTAAAAAATAAAAATAAAAAAGAAGAGCAAATCAGCCCAAACGAACCTCACTTCTCTTTTTGATTTGACGACTAGTTGGAGAATTAGAAAGGAAAAATTATAGCAGGGGCCTTGTCCCAGTTCTATAAAACTTTCTAATGACTTTTTATAAATGCAAAACGCTTGCTTAAAAAAAAAAATAAGCATGGGTTATGTATTGCTAGGCATAGCTAATTACTGAAAGAACAAATCAGGAACAACTGAAAAAATAAGCTCAAAAGAGCAAAATTTTACAGAAATAAATATAAAATCTTACACTGAAGTTTAAAAAAACATCAACGCCTAAAGATACGAAGGTTATGACCTTGAGGTCTCTGTTAACAGTATGACAGAGGTGGTTAAATAAAAGCATGTTATTGAGTTAGGAGCAAAATGAGCAGACTGAATAAGACAAGAGTCTCACTGTATTCTGATCGGTCAGTATCTGGAACATGATGGATAATTGAGACACCACGATTTAAAATGCAAAATGGTGAGGCCTAGAGAAAACCAAACATATTGGTGAAGGGTCTGGCATCACTAAAGGAATTGGGAATACCTGATCTGGAAAAGATAGACTAATGTAGAAGGGCAAATACAATTGTTTAGAGAGCAGAGATCAGCTCAGGAGACAGAAGCAACAGGAAACAGATTTCAGTTCAGTGTAAGAAATGTGCAGTAACTGGTGCCATCCAACAGCAGATCAGACATCACCCCTCTCCACCAATATATTCAAACAGGGGTTGGATGGATTGACAGTACTCGAAGTACAGGGAGGTACATCTCAGAATTGGATGTGAGAGGGAATGGTCAGCAAATGGAAGGCTAGCAAAAGAAAAGAGCTGACACTCTTTTGTAAGTGACGTGTAAACATCCACTTATAGCAGAAGAAAATCCTGTGATATGAACTTTAAGTACTTTTGACACCTAAGATTAGTTCTGCATTATAAATTAAATTGCTTCTAAATATGATATGGTTTCCTATGGAAAGAGTGGATTGATGATTCAACGTAAGGGCACCATTTCCTCTGGGACTGGGAGACTACGTTTACAAATCGGTCTAATGGTTTGGTTAATGTGGATCTGAGGTTGAAATATGGATCCACGCTAGGTTTGCTGACTAAGTCCAGTTTCTGATCCTAAGAGATTGAGGAACAGCCCCTACGTCATGGTTCAGTAACCAAGCCAGTAAACGTAACTTTGAAGTGTTTTCAGAACTTACCAGACTTTTACTCATGGTGAAACACACCTTTCCATGTTGTTATTTTCTATGATAAAGGTTTTTTATTTCAATTTCTACATTAACTCTCACAGATATTGCAGAAAACACCCCCTGCATGGGTTGAAAATTGGACTAGATGGCCTTTAATGAATAACTGAAATGCTGAAGTTGCATTATTTTAAAAAGCAGCATCTCAATTCAAATATTACAGCCTTTCATTGCAAAGGTTAATTATAGAAAACACGCTATTCTACAGACAGAGGGGTTGCCAAAATTATAAGAGACACAAATCATTTAGAAAACCAGACTGACCTCCAAGCATGACATTTTAAAATAAAATATCCTAAAAAAAAATAATAATAATAAAATCAAAATAAAAATAAAAAGTTATCCTGTCTATGGGGTTCAGACCAAAGGAGAACTATAAGTTGCCCAAATAAAAGACAACAGATGGTATTTTTAAGCATGACTCAGGGAGAGCTCAGAAAGATTCTGCTAACCATCCGGCACCAGTTTCCAGCTGGTGTCAACTGACATTACACAACTCCTCCCATTCATTTCTCCACAAGACACTTTAGAGAGATTTTGCTTCTGCTTCCCTCACTCAAAATTTTAGTCTAACTCCAATAACAGAGATGCAGGATTTAGCTCTTTAAAATATAAAATGGCTCCTACCCGGAGCTTTGAAGGATGTAAGCAGCACCTGTGGGAGTTTCCTGAGTTACATGCCTCTCTCTCGATAACAGCATGGAGAACAACATTAACTTTACTTTCTACCTCAACACAACCTCAACCTGAAGAGTATTACCTGAATTAAAACTCAGATCAGATACTATATCCTATTTTACTAAAAGGCAAATAATTTGCCTTTTAGTAAAATAAAGACTTGAGGTATTAGTAAATAAAATGTGAAATAACAAAAATAAAGACAACTGAAGACAGGACCGTGTTCCGTTATAAGCAAGATTAACTGAGATTACCTTATTTTATAGTAAATGAGGCATGGGGAAGGCAAGTTACATTTCATAATAAAAACTACAGTATAAAGTATGAATTAAGGGGAAAAAAGATACTACAGAAATATTTATTGCCAAGCATGAGGGATCCCTTTAATGTATCAGGCACTGGCCAGGGATGATAAAGATGAGTAATACACACTGCCTCTCTTTCATGGGGATCACTTTATAGTTGGGGAGACACAGATATTAATCATTGTGAGATATTATGTTAAGTACTAATATGTTAATGTCTAAGATACATGGGAGCTTAATGAAACAAAAAGTCTACGTGGAAAAGCTTCACAGACTTGGTATTTGAACCAATTATTTATGGATGAGGAGAAATTTCAGATGGAGAAAAGAAGAGTATGTCTAGGAGGGAGGACAGTATGTGTGAAGACTCAGTAGCAAGAAAAGAAACTCATATTCTACACCATTAAGAGTCTTTATATCATGCTAGGAAGTTTGAGCTTTATCTCACAGGCTTTAGGAAGCCAATGGAAGTTTTAAAGCTAGAAAGGGACACAAGCAGACCTGTATGGTAGCAGGCCACTGCCATGAGTGGTGGAGACTAGACACAATGAGTCCCCTGCAACAGCCCAGGTGAGAAATGAGACTTGAATAACACCAATGCTGGTAAGGAGTAGGGGATGGACACAACAGCATTTCAGAGACATACGAAACACAACAGCATAAAACTTGGTATGCAGGTAGCCCCTGGGTTACAATGAGATAGGTTCTGAGGGTTTGCTCTTAGTTGTACTAAGCTAAAACAGGTACATCCACCTAGTACCTGTAATAGCTTCTGTTCATAAGTGAGTCCTACGTCAGTCAGATGCTTGTAACACAGGGACTTACAATAATAGCCTCCACTTGTAAATGCAAGGCGTAAGTTAAGTCAGATGATTGTAACTCAGGGACTACTTGTATAATAAATACAGGGACGGGGTAGAGGTAGTGTGAGGATAATCCCAAAGCATCTGGTTAGAATGACACAGTAGACAGGTTTTCATTAACTAAAGGAGTTGGTGAGGTTTGAGATTAAGGTTTTATCAAATTGAAAAATCCAATCAGAGGCTGTGCATAGTGGCTCATGCCTATGATCCTAGCACTCTAGGAGACCAAGGCAGGAGGAATGCTTTTGAGCTCAGGAGTTCAAGACCAGCCTGAGCAAGAGCAAGACCCTATTTCTATTAAAAATAGAACAATTAGTCAGGTCTCATGAGGCAACTGCAGTACAGCTTGAACCTGGAAGTTGGAGGTTGCAGTGAACTATGATGAGGTCACTACACTCCAGCTCAAGCAACAGAGTGAGACTCTGTCTCAAACCAAACCAAACATCAAAACCCCCCAAAACAATCACAAGCATTCTATAGACACTTTAGGTGCCCAGGAAAGAGACTAAGATTGCAAGTAAAAATCTGAGAATCATCAGTTCTGCTTGATGCCAGGGTCCCCTCAGGACATCTGAGGTAGCTCCAGGACCATCTGAAATCTAAGCAACTGGAGCCATAGGAATAGGTGGAACTGTTCAGGAAGAGCTGGCTTTGGAAGAAGGAAGAGGTCCTTTATAGACTCTTGGAGAACACCAGGAAGGAAAAGAAAAAGAAAATGATACTATACATATCTACAGTGCATCTTGGAAGGGCACAGGCGAAACTTAATGAATGCAGTGTACAAATGCCTTCATACAGTAACTTATGTTTCAATTTAAAAGAATTTATAGGGTATTCTAGTTTTGTTGGTGAGATAGACTAAAAGAAATAACAATCTAATAATATTGAGCATGCTTTTTGACCTGAATATGATTTCTAAATATTATTTCTCACTAAAGGAAACTAGAACACTTTGGAGAAATTATTAATTCCATGTCTGAAGCAAGAAAACCACATGATGAGTCTGAGTGATATCGCTGCACAAGGAAGCAAAGAAATGATTAAATAGATCATTCCACAAATATACATGTATGGAAATACCACAGATATCACACTATACCCCCCAAATATTACAATTATTATTTCCTAATTTAAAATAAAATAAAATTTCTAAAAAGATAGTAGCCAATCAGAAAGAACTCCTATTGCCTAAAGATGAGATGACTGGTGTATGAAAAAAGATGATTAAAATGCATTGAAATGCATAGATTTATTTTAAAAGTCTAAGATTCTCTAATGATTCCTAAAAGAGAAATCACATATATAATCATTAGAGTTTGCTAAGTACCAACTCATGACTTCAAAAAAATGATAAGTAGAAATACTCAAGTATTTATATTTGGCTCTTTCTTTGTGAAGTAATTAGATAGGCAAAGGGAAAAAGAATAATTTTAGCTAATATAATAGAAAGAATATTAAAATTAGAAAAGATAGCATTTTGCAACTTCTAATAAAACAATAGATCTAGGCAATGAGAACTAGGTCATTAGGTGAAATACTAATAATATTTATAATGAAAGGATCAGGTTTACAATTGAGCCAAGACAACATTATGATTTAAGTCAATAGAAAGCACATAATAAAATCTATTAAGAAATCTTACTAAAGAAAAAGAATAAAAGCTGAATCAATCAAGTATCTAGATCAATTTACTAGTTTTGAAAAAACATGAGCAAGAGGAACATATTGAATGATACTACAAAAATGGAGATGGACACATACCAAATTTAGAAAATATTAGAAAATAAATGGCCTGAATTCGTCGACAAATAAGTGGTATGATAAGAAAGATATTATACACCAAAATAGATTAAAGAAATATGTTAACCAAATGCAACATATGAACCTGGTTTAGATCTTTATTGATGTTATCCAACGTACATAGACTGTTTTAAGATAATTGTTGAAATATATGGAATTGGAACTAGAGGATGTTAGGGGAATTTTCTCACTTTGTTGCCTTCAGTACAGTGTTGTAGCATCATAGCTCACAGCAACCTGAAACACCTGGTCCCAAGCGATTCTCTTGTCTCAGCCTTCCAAGTAGCTGGGGTTATAGGCACTGCCATAATGCCCAGAGATTTTTAGAGATGGGGTCTTTGTCTTGCTCAAGCTGTCTTGAACTCCTGAGCTCAAGTGATCCATCTGTTCAGTCTTCCAGAGTGCTAGGATTACAGACATGAGCCACCATTCCTCACCTATTGTGGTATTATTTTTATATGTGTTATTACTGAAAATGGTATAACAGTTATGATCAAAGAAACAGTCGGCTGGAAACAAATACTGAAAAACTTATAAGTGAAATGTTATGATGTCTGGTATTTACATTCTAACAGTCCATCAAGAAACATTTTCTTGATGAAATAAGATTGACAAATAATGCTACCTTTTCTCTACTTTTTTATTTATTTGAAAGTTTCTATAACAAAATTTTTACAAAACAAACTTCCACAGACTTCTATCACCATATGCATCTACTCTGTTTTAATAAGTGAACTATCCCTGTGCCTAATTACATCCAAACCCTCTATATATATGCACTAGATATCCTTTTATTCTTGACTACCAAAGGGTAAAACTCCAACAATTCTCCCCCTTCCCTTAATTATTGATGGCTTCCTTCTTATTGTATTTTCAATGAAATACAAGCAAGCATACTCTTACTCTTCTAATCTTAACAACAAACAAAAAGCTCCTCTTGGCTCCTGATACTTACTTACTGTCTCATTTCTTTGTTCCCCACCTACAGCAACATTTCTTGAAACTGTACACCCTTCACAATGCTTCGAATTACTTTTTTCTCATTCTATCTCAAATTCACCACCATTAATTTTTCATTCTCTTTACTTCAGTAGACATTTGTCTGTTGTGAAATTCAGTAGTCACTTCTCAACAGTAATCTTGTTTAATCATTCCTGGCTCCTAATAAACTTTTCCATTTAACTTTAAGAATATCAAAGTCATCCAATGTTGATCATGGCCAATGTTTCTAAGTCTCTTGTTTATTCATCTTCTCTCTATGACATATGAGCATTGGAGTCACCCATAACTCAGATTTAGGTATTCTTTTCTTTATGTACCTTCATCATCCTCTTGTTATCTAGCCAGCCTCATAACATTAAATTCTTTTTTTATAGTGATGACTCCCACATATATATTTCCAGTTAAAACCACTTTATAGACTTCCTTGACCAACTTCTTGCCATATAGCTACATTTGGATATCCAACAAATATGTCAGAGGCAGCATGTCCAAAAATAGTCTACCAACCTGATTATTATGAGACCTTCTTCATTTTAGTTGATGGTAAGTCGAGATTTCCTGTTGCTCAGATCCAGACTCTTGAATTAATCATCGAATCCTTTCTTATGTTTATACTCTTGATCCAATTCATAAACCTGTCTTGCCTTAACCTCAACATGATGTCTCAGGGGCCCCAGAATAGGGCCAGCTGCAGGAAAGATAAGGAAGTCTGGAAAAGGTAAGGATATACTGTGAGGAGCTAGAAGTGGGCAGGACCATCCCTGGAATCTCATGCCAGCTTCATGGAAAATAAGCCCACAGGGTTTTCAGCAGAATAGCCTTGGCTATCTTCCCACCAATGGACATGTGTAAGAATAGGAAATGAGAAGATGTGCGGATGAGGGGTGGCTCGGAGAAGATACCTGTGGGAGGTTGGGAGTTCAGGTCCTCTGGACAACTCTCAACTTCCATCTGGGTCGCCCAGTATCTCCTCAATGGCTGGCTCTGTATCTCATGCTTCTCTGAGAGAAAAATTGAGCCACTGTGTATCCACTTCTGCTCTCCTTTGGCTGAGTTCCTGATGCTATTAACCATTGTGTTTCCATCACTGGCATGCCAGCTTCCAAGGTGATGGTAGTGGCAATGTCTAGTGCAATCGGCCAGGTGGGCTGGTAGTTCCTGTTACTGCCCTGTGAGGGAGTAGCTTTGGAGAGGATTAGCATGGGGGGAGCACAATTATTGTATTTCAGGGTATTATTTTGCATGTGGATATCGCTGTTTGTTCTAAACTTACACATAACACATACTCATAAATAAAACAAATAAAAACATGTATATGGATACAGAAGTAGTACTTCCTATGTATAATGTGCATCCTTATTTTTTCCTCAAAAACTTGAACAAAGAGTACACATTATACATGAAAAATATGGTGACTTTCATATTCTGAAAATTCAACACATAGTTATATTGTGAGGAAATGACAAAGGACTTAACATTTTTAAGTATTTATTTTTTGCATCCTTGTTCATAGTTGCTACATCAATTTTCGTCATCTGACTCTTCCTCTACTACTTATAAGATAAAGTTTGTTATTTGTATAATTCATACATGTTATGGTTGTCTTGTGAGCTCACTGAACGTTTTAATTTAAATGTACCTTAACTAGAAGTTAAGTCTGAACAAGAGACGAAATCTTAAATGTTCCCTTTCTTCATATAATTTGGAATAGGATTTGAGTGAAATATGAAAACAAAATAAAATAAACAAGAAAACAGAATGTTAATTCACTCCAGGCTTAAATCCACTTGGAAAAAATGGAAAAAGTCAGGCAAATTACTTCAAAATTAATAATTCACCTGGAGATAATGGAAAAGACAATTTGTCTATAAAAAAGTATAATTATGAGGTATAGTTCTATCCATGGGTAACACTCTTGACTGGGACTTCTTGAACTGGAATCCCTAGACCAATTCAAGAGGCCCCTTAATTGATTGCATGGTCTTTTGTTCATTGTGAATATAGGTAATAAAAAACAGTATCAAAGATACCTGTGATTTAATGATATTTTCCTCTCACACTTCAGTTTTTAAATTTCATGTGTGTTCATTATTACTTTAAAATTATGGTTGTTATTAGATCTTTCATGAGATTGTTTACTATTAGGAGCCCCACAGTATTGCAAAGGCTTTAGCAAAGTCATGGAGACTGGAATAGATCAAGATAGCTTGTGAACATAACCAGAGGACAAAATCAGAAATGGTTCCTTACTCAACTGATGTGATATGTTTTTGTTTTTGTTTTGTTTCTTTTGTTATTTTTTTTTCTTGTGGGGGATTCATTGAGTGTACAAAGAACCAGGTTACATTGATTGCTTGTGTTAGATAAAGACCCTCTTATAAATAATGTTCTGCCCCCAAAAGGGGTACCACTCCCTGTGACCCCCTACCCCTTTTTTCTTCCACCATTCACTCTCCTCATCCCCCATCCCACACCATGTTCTGGGTCATTAATTGCCTCATATCAGAATTGAGTATATAGGATTATTGTTTCTCCATTCTTGTGATGCTTTGTTAAGGGTAATGTGTTCCACTTCCATCCAGGTTAATAAAAAAGATGTAAAGTTTCCATCATTTTTTAGTGGCTGAATAGTATTCCATGGTATGCATATGCCACAGCTTGTAAATCCATTCCTGGGTTGATGGGCATATAGGCTGTTTCCACATTTTGACGATTGTAAATAGAGGTGGGATAAACAGTCTAGTTTAGTCAAGTGTCTTTATGGTAAAATGATTTTTTCTCTCCTGGGTAGATGCCCATTAATGGGATTGCAGGATCAAATGGGAGGTCTAGTTTGAGTTCTTTGAGGTTTCTCCATACTTCCTTCCAAAAAAGCTGTATTAGTGTGTAGTCCCATGAGCAGTGTAAAAGTCTTCCCTTCTCTCCACATATATGACAGCATGTGCAGTTTTGAGTTTTTGTGATGTGGGTCATTCTCACAGGAGTTAGATGATATCTCAGGGTGGTTTTGATTTGCATTTCTCTAATAATTGTGGACAATGAGCATTTTTTCATATGTTTGTTAGCCATTCGTCTGTCTTCTTTAGAGAAAATTCTATTACTCTCTCACCCAGTGGTATAAGGGATTGTTGGCACTTTTTGTGTTGCTTAATTTGAGTTCTCTGTAGTTCCTGGTTATTAAGTTTTTGTCTGATTCAAAATATGCAAATATCCTTTCTCAATGCATAAGTTGTCTATTTGCTTTGGTTGTTGTCTCCTTAGCTGTACAGAAGCCTTTCAGTTTAATTAAGTCTCATTTGTTTATTTTTATTGTTCTTGCAATTGCCATGGGAGTCTTCCTCATAAAGTTTTTCCCCAGGCCAATAACTTGAAGTGTTTTTCCCACACTTTCTTTGAGAATTTTTATTGTTCTGTGCCTTATATTTAGGTCTTTAATCCATTTTGAATCAATTTTGTTGAGTTGGGAAATGTACAGCACCAGTTTCAAGTCCTTTACACATGGATATCTTGCGCTCACAGCACCACTTATTGAATAGGGATTCTTTCCCCCAGTGTATGTCTTTGACTGGTTTATCAAAGATTACGTAGCTGTAACATGTTAGTTTCATCTCCTTGTTTTCTATTCAGTTCCAGATGTCTGTGTCTCTATTTTTGTGCCAATACCATACTGTTTTAATCACTATGGCCTTGTAGTACAGCCTGAAGTCTGATGGGCTGATAACCCAGCTTTTTTTTTTTTTTATTAGTACAAACTGCCTTTGCCTATATGAGGATTTTTCTAATTCCATACAAAATGAAGAATTATTTTTTCTAAGTATGATGTTGGTATTTTATTTTTTATTTTTTCAAATTTTATAATTAATTAATTAATTAATTAATTATTTTAAAAAATTGAATCATAGCTGTGTACATTGTTTCAATGATGGGGTACAGTGTGCTGGCCTCACATACAATCTGAAATATTTTCATCTGCCTGTTTGACATAATGTTCATGAGATTTTCTCCTTTACTGTGTGAAAACATTTGTGTTCTGCATTTAGTAGGTTTCTCCTGACCCTTTAAAGATGCACCTCAAGTGTGATCCCACCCTTTATCCTCTCTCCCTCCCCTCCTTCCCTCTCCCCTTTCCCCATCTTCTTTTGCAATAGTTGGGTTGTAGCCTTCACATGAAAGATATAAATTTGCTTCATATTAGGGTTGTATACATTGGATACATTTTCTTCCATTCTTGAGATTCTTTGCTAAAGAGAATGTGTTCCAGCTCCATCCATGTAAATATGAAGGAGGAAAAGTCACCATCTTTCTTTAAGGCTGCATAATATTCCATGGTATACATGTACCACAGTTTATTAGTCCATTCGTGTATCGATGGGCACTTGGGCTTCTTCCATGACTTAGCAATTATGAATTGGGCTGCAATAAATAATCTGATACAGATATCTTTGTTGTAATGTGATTTTTGGTCTTCTGGGTATATACCACGTAAAGGAATTATAGGGTCAAATGGCAAGTCTATTTTTAGATCTCTGAGTGTTCTCTAAATGTCTTTCCAAAAGGGATGTATTAGTTTGCATTCCCACCAACAATGTAGAAGTGTTCCTTTTTCTCCACATCCACGCCAACATCTCTGGTTTTGGGATTTCGTCACGTGGGCTAATCTTACTGGAGTTAGATGATATCTCAAGGTAGTTTTGATTTGCATTTCTCTTATGATTAAGGATATTGAGCATTTTTTCATGTGTCTGTAGGTCATGCGCCTGTCTTCTTTAGAGAAGTATCTCTTCAGATCTTTTGCCCATCCTGAGATGGGAT
>CAUYRH010040590.1:0-12201 GCA_963574655.1 Perodicticus potto
ATTCTCCTGCCTCAGCCTCCTGAGTAGGTGGGACTACAGGTGCCCGCCACAATGCCTGGCTACCAGGTTAAACATTTTCAAGGAAAGTATTACACAGACAATGTTCTATACCTCCATTATATTTTATCGGACGACTCATAATATCAGTTTGTTTCATAAATGATCATGCTAGGTTTTAATCACTCAGTTATGGTAAAGTCAACCAGACTTTTCTATTGTAAAGATACCCTTTCATCTTTCTGATTAATAAATAAAGTGTAGAATATAACTTTGAGATCTTTTTCTCCATCAAAATTTGCATACTTTAAAAATTTCTTATTTTTAAATAGTTATAGATGTACAAAAGTTTAGGGCGGTCCTATATACCCTTCATCCTACCTCCAATTGTACATACTCCAAAGTATGTATCTTGCAAAACTATAGCATACTACACAAATCAGGAACTTGACATTGGTACCATTCACAGACCTTATTCAGATTTCATCAGTTTTATAAGCACTAATTTGTGTGTATGTGTGTGTAGTTCTATGCAATCATCAAATGTGTAGCTTTATGTATCCTCCATTGAAATTAAAATCTAGAACTGTTTTATCATCACAGGACTTTCTTGTGCCGACTACAATCCCTCTTGGTAACCACAACCACTACCATTACCCATTCCTAACCGATGGTGACCAAAATATTTTCTCTATCTCTATAATTTTGTTATTTGAAAGATGTTATGCAGATGAAATTGTACAGCGTGTAACCCTTTAAGGATTAACTTTTTTCATTCTGCATAATTCTCTTGATATCCACCCAAATTGTGGTGTGCTTTAACAGTTTGTTGCCTTATGTTGCTGTTTAGTATTCCATGGTATTTATGGACCACTACAAAATGGTTTTTAACATGCAGTAATAATCCTTTCTGCAGTCAATTTTTACCTTGGGGCATGCAAAATGAAGGTCAGTCTAATGCAATTATTACTTCACTATATTCATTTTCACATTAAAAAAAAAACAAAACTAGACCTCAAGATTGTGAAGATATAAAGGGGTAGGTGGATCCAAAAATCAGTATCAGAGTGCCAAACTACAAAGTTTGCATTTTTTCCAGTCTACCATACTTAATAAGCACCCATCAATATTATGTACATCCCTATTCTGGGTATGAGACGCAGAAAAATTAAAAGACACAAACTGTCCTGATACACAAAGTCAATAACTATTCCAATATAGTAGTTATATAAACAACATTTTCCAAATTTGGTGAAAAATAGAAAGTCACAGATCAAAGAAGCTTGAAGAAATCATTGAGAAATAGAGAAAACATAGAAAAAACACCCACCAATGCATAATCTAATTACTGAAAGCCAGCAGTAAAGAAAACGATCTTAAAAGTAGCCAGAGGAAAAAAGATGCAGAATGGTACAAAAGAAATGATGGCAGATTTCTCTTCAGAAACAACACAAGTTAGGAGAAAAGGCAGACAAATCTTTATAGAACTGAAAAAAAAAATTGTCAACGCAGAATTTTGTTCACAGCAAAAATGTCTTACAAAAATGCAGATGAGATAGTTCTTCTTCAGATCAATATGTAGGAATAGGAATTAGATTTACCATCCCACCTAATGCACCTCAATATAAATTTTAGAACTACAAACATTATGAGAGATATTGAGAGACAAATTATAAAAATAAAGGGTTCAGTTTATCAAGTAGAAAGAGCAAAACTGAATGTTTATGTAACTAATAACAGAACTTCAAAATACATGAAGCAAGTACTGGTGAACTGAAAGGAGAAATAGAAAAATCCATTATTATAGTTGAAGATTTCAATATTCTTCTTGTGGCAACTGAAATGATAAGTACACAGAAATCAATCAAGATATCCCAAAACTGAAAAACACTACCAAACAACTTGATCTGGTGAACATTTAGAGAACATTCCTCTATCAATAACAACAGAATACAAAATCTTTTCACAAGCATGTGATAGACCTTATCTTGGTCCCATTATCCTAATAAATTTCAAAATGTTGAAAATATACAAAGTTATGTCCTCTGCACACAGAAAATTAAGTGAGACATCAATTAAAGAAATATATCTAGAAATTTCCCAAACCTTTTGAAACTAAATAACACATTTGTAAATAACCTGTTGGTCAAAGAAGAAATCACCAAAGAAATTAGAAATAATATTGATCTGAACAAAAATGAAAACCTAACTACAACAGTCCTCAGGCCAAATTTATAGCAATGAATGCCCATATTAGAAAAAAATAAACATCTCAAATAAATCATCTAATTTTCACCCATAAAAAAACAAGAGAAAGAAGAGCAAATTAATCATCTATGAGCTATGTTTAAGGCAATAAGAAAGATAATAACAGAAATCAATGAAATAGAAAACAAAAGAACAATAAAGAAAACAGATAAAACCAAAAGTTTATTTTAAAAGATAACAAAATTGATAATTGTCTGAACTGATCAACATGAGGATTGATAAAATTAATCAATATTAGAAATCACGGCATAATCAAATAACTGAAATGATAATCAGAGAATATTATTAACAACAACACACTCTTACTAGAATACTGAACATTAAAACCAACACCAAGTGTTTGTTAGGGTTTAGAGAAGCTGGAACACTCACACACACACACACACAGGCTGGGAAGAATCAATATTGTTAAAATGTCTATACTTCCCAGAGCAATCTACTGATTCAATGCCATCCCTGTTAAAATACTAACAACCTATTTTTAAGACTTTGAAAAAATGATTGTGCATTTTGTATAGAACCACAAACCTGTATAGCTGTGGCAGTTCTTACTAATAAAAACAAAGTGAGGGGTATCACCATACCAGATTTTAGGCTATCCTACAAGGCCATAATGGTCAAGAAAACATGGTACTGGCACAAAAACAGAGACTTAGACATTTGGAGTCGAATAGAAAACCAGGAAATGAAAGCCACACCTTACAACCACCTAATCTTCAATAAATCAAAGAAGAATGCACACTGGGGGAATAATAAAAGGTGCTGGGAGAACTAGATAAAGACTGAAATTGGACCTTCACCTTTCTTCACTCACAAAAATTGATTCATGATGGATAAAGGACTTAAATTTAAGGCACGAAACAATAAAAATCCTCAAAGAAAGCATAAGAAAAACACTGGAGGATATCGGCCTAGAGAAGGACTTTATGAAGAAGACTGCCATGGCAATTGCAACAACAAAAATAAACAAATGGGATTTCATAAATTTAAAAGCTTCTGTACAGCTAAGGAGACAACAACCAAAGCAAATAAACAACCTACCCAATGGGAAAGGATATTTGCATATTTTGAATCAGACAAAAGCTTAATAACTAGGATCTATAGAGAACTTAAATTAATCCATGTGAAAAAAGCCAACAATCCCATACATCAATGGGGAAGAGAGATGAACAGAACCTTCTCTAAAGAAGACAGGCAAATGGCTTTTAAACAAATGAAAAAATGCTCATCATCCCTAATTATTAGAGAAATTCAAATTAAAACCACCCTGAGATATCATCTAACCCCACCGAGAATGGCCCATATTACAAAATCTCAAAACCGTAGATGATGGAGTGGATGTGGATAGAAAGGAACACTTTTACAATGCTGGTGGGACTGCAAACTAATACAACCTTTTTGGAAGGAAGTATGGAGAAACCTCCCATTGGATCCTGCAATCCCATTACTGGGCATCTATCCAGAAGGAAAGTATCTTTTATTATAAATATACTTGTACTAGAATGCTTATCACAGCTCAATTTACAATCACTAAAATGTGGAAACAGCCTAAATGCCCCTGAACCCAGGAATGGATTGGCAAGCTGTGGTATATATGTATCATGGAATACTATTCAGCCATTTAAAAAAATGAAGATTTTGCAGCATTTGTATTAACCTAGATGGAGGTGGACACATTATTCTTCATGAAGCATTATAGGAATGGAGAAACATGAATCCTATGTATTCAACTTTGATATGAGAACAATTTATGACTATTGATGACACTGTGGGAGATGGGGAAAGGGGAGAGTAGACACAGAGAGAAGGAGAGAGGGGGTTGGGAAAGGAAAAGAAAAAAAAAAGGAAAGAAAATAGTGACTAATTTTCACATAAATTGGATTTAATTTTGACCAAAGTACATTATTTAAACAACAATTTTTAATTCAACTTGTTAATATGTTGTTTAGGATATTGCATTCTCATTTGTAAGTGAAATATGTTTGTGATTTCCCTTTATAATAATATGTTTTTTCCAATTTTAATATCAGGTATATCCAGATGAAATAGAATGAATTTGAAGTATTTCTTCTTTTTCTATTGTCTATAAGATTTGGCATGATCTGTTTATTTGAAATTATCTTCTATTTTTCTTTTGAATGTATGAGTTTATTTTATATACTCATTAAGAACAACCTGTTTTCTTTTCTTTTTTTTTTATTAAATTATAGCTGTGTACATTAATGCAATCATGGGGTACAATGTGCTGCTTTCATATACAATCTGAAATATTTTCATCAAACTGGTTAACATAGCCTTCATGGCATTTTCTTAGTTATTGTGTTAAGACCTTTATAGTCTGCATTTAGTAAGTTTCACCTTTACTCTTCTAGGATGCACCATCGGTGTGGTCACACCAATTACCCTCCCTCCACCCATCCTCCCACCTCCCATCTCCGCCCATTCCCCTTTCCCCATATTCTTATGCTATAATCGGGTTATAGCCTTCATATGAAAGGTATAAATTAGTTTCATAGTAGGGAGTGTCCTTTCAAAGTATTCCCAGGGTGTGAGTCCTTTTGTTCCCACTGATGCAGGGCTGCTCTGTGCCTCAGGGCACCACCACTCTTGTATGGTTCCCTCTTAGTTGACCATCCTCTCCTTTCTCCCATGCCGGAGAATCAGCACAGATCACCAATAGTCCAAGTCCCATCCACACCCCTTGAGAAAATGCGCAAGAATCTGTACTCCATGGGGGACAGGCCTCCAGACCTCAGGGTGAGAGTGGAGGGGAGTGCTGGGAGTTCAAAATTGCAAGTAGAGAATATATACAGTTTTATACAGTTTTATGCCTGTCAGGAGAGTGCCATGGCACCCTAGTAGTGAAGGAGGTCCAGTTGTTAGAGGGTCTCTCCCATGGGCTAAAATGGGAGGATATTTGAACTCTGCTCACTTGTTTGTATGGCGTGTACTGAGAGCTGTTCTCATGGCAGAGGGGACTCCTGTCCACTTGGCAATAGATTTTGTACCTTTTATTTGTATCCTTGGGGTTTCAGCTTGCCTCAGCAGGGTTGATGTGCGTTCTTCAACCTTCTTTCTTGGCTCAGATATGAACCATCAGCTTTCTTGCTAAACTTCGGCCCTTTAACTCTCATTCTGGATGGGAGCCTCTGTGGAAAGCTGGCTCCAGTCGGCCATGTTGCCTCGACAGCCCAGAAAAACCTGTTTTCATATGCAAGTTTAATGTCCATTATATAGAAGATATTGTTTTTAATTTATTTTTGTTTTTTGTTTTTTCAATAAATCATAGCTGTGTACATTAATGCAATCATGAGGTACAATGTGCTGGTTTTATATGCAATTTAAAATATTTTCATCAAACTGGTTAACGTAGACTTCACGGCATTTTCTTAGTTATTGTGTTAAGACATTTATAATCTACATTTAGTAAATTTCACATGTACCATTGTAAGACGCACCATGGGTGTGGTCCCACTGATTACCCTCTCTCCACGCATCCTCTCTCCTCTATTCCCCTCCCTCTCCCCTTTACCTATATTCTTGGGCTATAATTGGGTTACAGCTTTCATTTGAAAGCTATAAACTGGTTTTATAGTAGGGCTGAGTACACTGGATACTTTTTCTTCCATTCTTGAGATACTTTGCTAAGGTGAATGTGTTCCAGCTCCATCTATGTAAACATGAAAGAGGTAAAGTCTCCATCTTTCTTTAAGGCTACATAATATTCCATGGTTTACACATACCACAATTTATTAATCCATTAATAAGTGTCCATGGATGGGCACTTGGGCTATTTCCATGACATAGCAAGTATGAATTGGGCTGCAATAAACATTCTGGTACAAATTTTTTTGTTATAATGTGATTTTTGTTCTTCTGGATATATACCTAGTAGAGGAATTATAGGATCAAATGGCAGGTCTATTTTTAGATTCCTAAGTGTTCTCCAAACATCTTTCCAAAAGGAACGTATTAGTTTGCATCCCCAACAGCATTGTAGAAGTGTTCCCTTTTCTCCACATCCATGCCAACATCTCTGGTTTTGGGATTTTGTGACATGGGCCAATCTTATGGGACTTAGGTGATATCCTAAAGTGGTTATGATTTGCATTTCTGTGATGATTAAGGATGATGAGCATTTTTTCATATATCTGTACAATGTGTGCCTATCTTCTTCAGAGAACTTTCTCTTCAAGCCCCTTGCCTACCCTGAGATGGGATCGCTTGTTCTTTTCTTGCTGAGTTCTCTGTGGATTCTGGTTATTAAACTTTTATCAGAGACATAGCCTGCAAATATTTTCTCCCATTCTGAGGGCTGTCTGCTTTCTTTACTTACTGTGTTCTTCGCTGTGAAAAAACTTTTTAGTTGGATCAGGTTCCAGTTGTGTATTTTTGATGTTGCTTCAATTGCCCAGAGGGGTACTCCTCATAAAATATTCAACCAGGTGGATTTCTTCAAGAGGTTTCCCTGCACTTTCTTCTAGTTTTTTATACTTCATGTCTTAAGTTTAAATCTTTGATCCAGTGAGAGTCTATCTTAGTTAATGGTGAGAGATGTGGGTCCAGTTTCAGTCTTCTACAGGTCGCCAGCCAGTTCACCCAGCACCATTTGTTAAACAGAAACAAATCTTTTCCCCACTGAATGTTTTAATTAGTTTGTCAAAGATCAAATAACAGTAAGTAGCTGGATTTATCTCTTGGTTCTCTATTCTGTTCCATAAATCTATCTCTCCGTTTTTGTGCCAGTACCATGCTGTTTTGATCACTATGTATTTGTAGTATAGTCTGAGGTCTGGTAGCATAATTCCTCCTGCTTTGTTTTTATTTCTAAGTAATGTCTTGGCTATTCGAGGTTTTTTCTGATTTCGTATAAAATGATGTATTATTTTTTCAAGATCTTTAAAGTATGACAGTGGAGCTTTAATTGTTATTGCATTAAAATTATATATTGCTTTGGGTAATATTGACATTTTAATAATGTGGATTCTTCCCAGCCATGAGCATGGTATGCTTTTCCATTTTTTAACATCTTTAGGTATTTCTTTTCTTAGAGTTTCAGAGTTTTCTGTATAGAGATCTTTCATGTCCTTTGTTAGGTAAACTCCCAAATATTTCATCTTCTTTGGCACTACTGTGAATAGAATAGAGTTCTTGACTGTTTTTTCAGCTTAGCTATTGTTGGCATATATAAAGGCTACAAATTTATGAGTGTTGATTTTGTAACCTGAGACACTGCTGTATTCCTTGATCACTTCTAAGAGTTTTATAGTAGAATCCCTGGCGTTTTGCAGGTATACAATCATATCATCCACAAAGAGTGAAAGTTTGATCTCTTCTGACCCTATGTGGATACCCTTGATCGCCTTTTCTTCCCCAATTGTGATGGCTAAGACTTCCATTACAATGTTAAAGAGCAGTGGAGACAATGGAAAACCTTGCCTGGTTCCTGATCTGAGTGGAAATGATTTCAATTTAACTCCATTCAATACAATATTGGCTGTGGGTTTGCTGTAGATGGCCTCTATCAGTTTAAGCAATGTCCTTTCTATGCCCATTTTCTTAAGTGTTCTGATCATGAAAGGATGCAGGATATTACCAAAAGCTTTTTCTGCATCAACTAAGAGAACGATATGGTCTTCATTTTTTAATTTGTTTAAGCAATGAATTGGATTTATAGATTTACGTATATTGAACCAGCCTTGAGACTCTGGGATAAAACTCACTTGTTCATTGTGTATAATTTGCTTGATGTATTACTGGATTCTGTTTGTTAGGATCTTGTTGAATATTTTTGCATCAATATTCATTAGTGATATTGTTCTATAATTTTCTTTTCTCATTGGGTCTTTTCCTGATTTGGGGAGCAAGATGATGTTTGCTTCATAGAATGTGTTGGGTAGTATTCCTTCTTTTTCTATATTTTGGAGAAGGTTGAATAATATAGGTACTAGTATTTCTTTAAAGGTTTGGTAGAATTCTGATGTGAAGCCGTCTGGCCCTGGGCTTTTCTTTTTAGGGAGATTTTGTGTAGTTGATTCTATTTAGAGCTTGATATAGGCCTGTTCAACAATGTTCAACATTTCCACTTCATTCTGGCTAAGTGTAGGAAGGTGGCATGATTCCAAGTATTGTGTTATTTCCTTCAGATTTTCTTATTTCTGAGAATAGAGTTTCTTGTACTATTCATTAAAGATTTTTTTTATTTTCTGAGGAGTCTGTTATTTCATCTTTACCATTTCTGATTGATGAAATTAAAGATTTTGGCTCAGCACCTGTGGCTCAACGGGCTAAGGCGCCAGCCACGTACACCTGAGCTGACGGGTTTGAATCCAGCCTGGGCCTGCCAAACAACAATGACGGCTACAACCAAAAAAATGGCTGGGCATTGTGGTGGGCACCTATAGTCCCAGCTACTTGGAAGGTGGAGGCAAGAGACTCACTTGAGCCCAGGAATTGGAGGTTGCTGTGAGCTGTGATGCCATGGCACTCTCTCCAGGGTGACAGCTTGAGGCTCTGTCTCAAAAAAAATAAAATAAATAAAATAAATTAGAGATTTTACTCTTTTTTTCCTGATTAGGTTAGCCAAAGGTTTATCTATTTTATTGACCTTTTCAAAAAACTGACTTTTTGATTTATTGATCTGTTGAATAATCCTTTTGTTTTCAATTTCATTTTTATTTCTTTTTTTCTGCTGGGTTTGGGATTGGAATGTTCTTCCTTTTCCAATTTTTGAAGATTTCCCATTAAGTTGTTAACTTCCTCTCTTTCTGTTCTCTTGAGGAAGGCTTGCAGTGTTATAAATTTCCCTCTTAGGACTGCCTTTGCAGTATCCCAGAGGTTCTGACAATTAGTGTGTTCATTGTCATTTTGTTCCAAAATTTGGCAATTTCCTTCTTAATCTTGTCTATGACCCATCTATCCTTCAGCTTAAGGTCAGGTAGTTTCCATGTTTTTACATGAGTATACAAATTCCTGTTGTTATTGAGTTCAACTTTTTGCCATGATGGTATGAGAAGATGCAAGGAATAATTTCTATTATTTTAAATTTGCTGATGTTAGACTTGTGACCTAAGACGTGATTAATTTTGGAGTATGTTCCATGAGCTTATGAGAAGAATGTGTATTCAATTTTGTTAGGACGAAACGTTCTGTAGATGTCTGTTAAATCCAAATGTTGCATGATTAAATTTAAGTCTAAAATTCTTTTCTTAGCTTCTTTTTGGAGGATCTATCCAACACTGCTAGAGGAGTATTAAAATCTCCAACTATTATGGCAGTCTTTCTTATTAATTGAGGCGCATTCTGGTTGGATGCATAAATGTTAATAATTGAAATCTCATCATGTTGAGTGTTGCCCTTAACAAATATGAAGTGTCCATGCTTATACTTCCTTACTTTTGTTTGGTTAAAGCCTATATATTTGCAAATAAAAATTGCAACACCTGCTTTTCTCTGATTTACATTTGCCTGAAATGTAGATAGCCATCCCTTCACCTTGAGACTATATTTATTTTTTAAGGTAAGATGAGATTCTTGTATTGAGTAGATATCTGGCCTCAGTTTATATTTAGTCAGCCAACCTATGCCTCTTTAGAAGGCAATTTAAGCTATTCACATTACTTATAAATATTCATAAGCCTGGTAGAATTTTGGGTATCGAGTTCTTCAAAAGTCCAGTGGACACTTTTAAAAGCAAGTGTTGCAGAATTTGTTTCTGTCCTGGCTATGTTTTCCTGTGGACCAGATGCTGTTTGAGTTCACAAAAACTGTGACTCAGCCCTGGTCTGTGCCGCTGCCCGGAGCTGGTGTGTCTGTGTTGGCTGCAGTCTGTGAAGGGGCTAACACTCAGCTGTCAGTTCCAGCCTCTGCCTGCGTGCCTTTGTCTCATCTGTGATCCCCTGAGGGCTGGGTGCTTTCTAGGCTTACTAAAGCAGTCCTTTTGGCTCAGCCCCGCCCTAGGAGTATGCTGTCTCTGCATGTATCCCCACTACACCAGCCCAGGCCAAGGCATACCCTTTCTCATGGGGCCTGCATTTCCACCCCAGATCTGTTCTGCCAGTGGCTGCCCAGAGAGGCAAGGAGTGTCTCTCCAAAATATCCCCAGGGGTGTGAGCCCTATTGTTCCCGCAGTTGCCTCTTCTGCTCTGTGCCGCAGGGCACCTCTTCTCCCTCTCCTTTATGGTTCCTTCAGTTCACCATCTTCTCCTCACTCTTGTGCAACAGAATCAGTACAGACCAGCAACAGCCCATGCTCTGTCCACATCTCTTTAGAAAATACCCGAGAATCTGGATTACATGGGGGGATAGTCCTCCAGACCTCGGGTTGAGAGTGGATGGGAGTGCTAGGAGTTCAGAATTGCAGGTAGAGAACATATGCAGTTTTATGCCTGGTGGGAGAGTGCCATGACACATTTGTAAGTCCTCTGTAGGGAAGGAGTTCAGTTTTTAGAGGGTCTCTCCCATTGGATAAAATAGGAGGGGATATGAACTCTGCTTGCTTGTTTGCATAGAGTATACTGTGAGCTGTTCTCAAGGGGGAGGAGACTCCCATCCACTTAGCAATGGATTTTGTACCTATTGTTTGTTTCCTTGGTGTCACAGCTTGCCTCAGCAGGGTTGATGTACATTCTCTAACCTTCTCTCTTGGCTCAGCTCCAAACCATGGGCTTACTTGCTAAACTTCTGTCCTTAAACTCTCCTTCTGGATGGGAGCCTCTGTGGAAAGCTGGCTCCAGTGGGCCATCTCGCCTCTGCCCCCTATTTTCTATTTTTATTTATAAATATTAGTTGTCTATTTTTGAGACTTTGGAAAAAAAAAACACCAAGTGTTTGTTAGAGTTTAGAGAAGCTGGAACACTCACACACACACACATGCATGTGCACACAGTCCTAGGATTGCAAGATGTTATACAGACTTTCCCCTACTTACGATGGTTCAACTTAACATTTTTCACCTTTAAGATAGTGAGAAAGTGATATGCATTCAGCAGAAACCACACTACAATTTTTGGGTTTTGATCTTTTCACAGGTTAGCATTGTATGATATGATACACTCTGGTGATTCTGGGGCAGCCATTGTAAGTTGCAGCCCCCAGTCACTCATGAGATTGTGAGTGTAAAATACTCCACATTTTTCACTAAACAATATTTTCAACTTAAGGTGCATTCATCATGATGTAACCCTGATATAAGTCAAGAAATATTTGTAATTATTTTAGAAAATTGTTGAACAGTTTCTTATAAAATCAAACACACTTATAATTTAACTGAGAAACTCTACTCTGATGTTTATTTGCCTAAGAGAAATGAAAATATGTTCCAAGACATGTTTGCAAATGTTCAGAACAACTTTTCATTTTCTTTCTTTCTTTCTTTCTCTTTTTATTAAATCATAGCTGTGTACATTAGTGCAATCAAGGGGTGCAATGTGCTGGTTTCATATACAATCTGAAATGTTTTCATCAAACTGTTTAACACACCCTTCATGGCATTTTCTTAGTTATTGTATGAAGACATTTGTATTCTGCATTTAGTAAGCTTTGCCTTTACCTTTCTAAGATGCACCATAGGTGTGGCCCCACCAATTACCCACACTCCACCCAAACCTTCCCCCTCCCCTCCCTTCCCATATTCTTGTGCTATAGTTAGGTTATAGCCTTCATATGAGACCTTTAAATTAGCTTCATAGTAGGGCTGAGTACATTGGATACTTTTTCTTCCATTCTTGAGATACTTTGCTAAGGAAGAATATTTTCCAGCTCCATCCATGTAAACATGAAAGAGGTAAAGTCTCCATCTTTCTTTAAGGCTGCATAATATTCCATGGTGTACATGTACCACATTTTATTAATCCATTCGTGGGTCGATGGGCACTTGGGCTTCTTCCATGACTTAGCAATTATGCATTGGGCTGCAATAAACATTCTGGTACAGAT
>CAUYRH010040591.1:0-10259 GCA_963574655.1 Perodicticus potto
TCACAAAATCCCAAAACCAGAGATGTTGGTGTGGATGTGGTGAAAAGGGAACACTTCTGCATTGCTGGTGGGAATGCAAACTAATCTGTTCCTTTTGGAAAGATGTTTAGAGAATACTTAGAGATCTAAAAATAGACCTACCATTTGATCCTATAATTCCACTACTAGGTATATATCCAGAAGACCAAAAATCACATTGTAACAAAGATATTTCTACCAGAATATTTATTTCAGCCCAATTCATAATTGCTAAGTAATGGAAGAAGCCCAAGTGCCCATTGACCCACTAATGGATTAATAAATTGTGGCATATGTACACCATGGAATATTATGCAGCCTTAAAAAAGATGGAGACTTTACCTCTTTCCTGTTTACATGGATGGAGCTGGAACATATTTTTCTTAGCAAAGTATCACAAGAATGGAAGAAAATATATCCAAGGTACTCATCCCTACTATGAACCTGATTTATAGGTTTCATATGAAGGCTATAATCTAATTATAACACAAGAATATGGGAAAAGGGGCAAGGAAGCAGAGGAGGGGGGGAGGAGGGGTGGAGGGATGGTAATTTGTTGGACCACACCTATGGTGTATCTTAGAAGGGTACAAGAGAAACTTACTGAATGCAGAATTAAATGTCTTAACACAATAACGAAGAAAATGCCATGAAGTTTGTGTTAAACATTTTGATGAAAATATTCAGATTGTAAAAACAACAACAAAAAGGAAGTCTTGGATACATATTTGGAAATGATTGGAAGCCATCAGAGCACTTATATGACCCATTTATGGTTGTATACCAGATGGCATGGAGAAATCTTTACAAAAAGGCTGTAGACCTTTCCAGAGCATTACTTAATAAAATTTAGATAGTTAGAATGGACATGAATGGTCAAAATTTTAAAAACAATTATCTTGAATAAATGGCAGAAATTCATCTTGGAAAAGAAAAAGGAAAAAGTTGAAGAGGACTAAAAATTGCAGACATTGTGTGCTAACTACATCACAGCTTTCTCTTTTTGTCCCTTAATTATGGAGTGAATTCAGTGCTCTCCTCTTCATTTCCTTAACGGTAGCAGTAGTTTCCACACATTTTAATTGCACACCCTATCAGTATAACAAGTTTGATCATGAATCCTCTCAAATCTTGTATATTTACCTGTGTGTGATGCACGACATTATTATATATAAAATATACAAACATATTAAGGTGAAAGAATAACATTAAATAAAAAGCATCTTGTCTACAGAACACTCCGTACCTGATTTGAAGACCATATTAAGTTGCCTTCTTCATATTTAAGAAAGTTGATGCCTCTCGGAGGATCTCCAAACTGGGAGGCCTCCATTTTTCTGGGATGCAGCACTTCCTAAAAATTATTTTTTTTTAACCTTTGCTTTGAGGCTTTTTCCTTTTTAAGACATGGTGACATGCAACAGTCCTGGGAAGAATGTTATGGTGTCTTAACTCATGGCAACTTCAAATTCTTGAGCTCAAGTGATCCTTCTTCCTCAGCATCCCAAGTAGCTGATACTATAGACACCCCAGGTCATTTTTCTATTGTTAGTAGAGGTATGGTCTCACTTTTGCTCAGGCTGGTCTTGAACTCCTGAGCTCAAGTAATCCATATGCCTTGGCCTTCCAGAGGGCTAGGATTATAAGCATGAACCACTCCACATGGTTATTATCTCTTAATGTTTGTTAGATCAGTAATGATGTCTCCTCTCTCATTTATGATGTCAATAATTTGTTTCTTCCCTGGTTTATCTTGGTCAGCTGAATACAACTTTAAACATTTTATTGATCTTTTCAAAGAACTTCCTGTTGATTTTATTGATTTTCTGTGTTTTTCTATTTTATTAATTTCTGGTCTCATTTTTAATTCCTTTTTTCTACTTACATTTTTAAAAAATTTGCTCTTTTTTTCTCATTTTGTACAGAAGCAGCATAAGTTACTGTTTTCTCTCCTTCCTTCTATTTTTAATATATACATTTACACTTTGAACTATGTTTATATTTAAAGTTTAGTGACCACCTCTGAGCTTCCTGTAACTATGAGGTGTGGTAAGAAAAATTTAGGAGAATCATAGAGTTTGTTAAAAAAAAAAAGTGGGATACAATATTAGTCTGGCAGAGAAAGAAGGAGTAATAACTTCATGTTTATAAATGATACTATCTTGAAGGAAAAGGCATTAAGGATAACTTTTAAGGTGTACTTCACCATACTTATACTGAACAAATTATGTAGTGGTATGTTATCTTAACAATGATATTAATGATGATGTTTGTAAAATCACTGCACAGTTGCCACTGAAGAGAACATTATGTGAGTACGTTGTGCTCACGCAAATGCCTTCTTGGAGGCACCATTATGTACCAGACTGTATCTAACATATTTCACCTGTGCAGTTCTGTTTCACTCACATATGATATGGTTATCAAATGTAGGAGAAACCTATGTCTAATTTGCTATTTCTTATGTTTTTTCCCCTATCAGCATTAGAAAAATTTGGTCAGCATGAATTTTCAGGAGATAAGATATGAAAATGAGATGGCTCCCTTGAGCTTTGTGAGTAGCTCTGTTCTGATTTAAATGGATAAGACATAAGTTCCAAATTTAAAATTGAAATGTGTGAGCACCCTCCCTGGTGCTTGGTAGAACCTGTGATTGCAAGTCTTGAAACATTGTAAGTGGTGCTGCTCTTTCTATCAGTTTGTAGCCTAAAGATATGCAGTGATGGGAACCAGTGATGGGTATTTGAAAGGTCATTCTTCTTTGTCTGCTTAGAGCTTTGTCTATATCAGATTATAAAGACTTTCTTCTGATCCTGGGATAGAGATTTATGTTCCACAGGAAAAATTTAAGTGACAAATGGTGGAAGGAGGACACCATTTAGTTTTGAGAATATATGTTTATTCTTATGGTTTTATCCACATAACTGCTCATAAATTATGTGGTATTTTCTTATGGGCACATAAAGTATCAAAGGAAGTGGTTTAGTTTCAGAAAAGAAAAGCAATAATGGTTAGTGATTAAGAGAATTTTGTTCAAGTACTCTCTTAAATGAAAAATTTGAGACTTTTTCTTAATGGTTTGTAATGTATGCTTCCCGTTAATTTTGTCTTTGGAACAAGTTGGATAATATTGTAAATGAGGTAATATTTATAAAACATTTCACATTTCTCAAACACTTACCATGTCTGGGATTATTGCTCTTATTATAGGATCAGAGTTTGAAAGATTCTTAAGTTAATAGGATATGAGTTGGGCAAAACAAAAGATGAAATTGGAGTAAGGAAACTCCTGTTTGGAAATAATTACTTTTCCCTGCTGGGCTGGCCACTTTTTCTTTTCATCTGAAAACCAGAAATCAGCCCAGGAAACTGGGATGAAATTGAACAAGAGAACACAGGAGAGTGTTCTGAAACACCTGGCTTATGCAGAGCAGTTGGTGGTAGAGCTCAAAGACATCATCAGGCTGAAGGACGTTCAGCTACAGCAAAAAGATCAAGCCTACCAGGTACTATTGTTTCTGTCCTTGCAGAACATTTAGTAAAGCACATATACCTGTTCATTTAGCTTTTTCTCTTCACATAGATTATTAGAGAATCTGGTCCCTGTTTCTCTAATACAGTACCATGATGTATATACTGAGCATAACCTTGGTAATATGCTAGGTAAGTGATTAATAAAAATTTCTCTATTGACTGTCCATTGCAGAATTTTTAAAAAGCTTGTAATAAAATAATAAAAAAAAACAAAGACTGCATGCTAGTGCTGAAGTCACTCTGTTGAACAAACAGATTACAGAACTGAAAGCACAACTTCAGTCCGGACAGCTATTCTCCGAGTTATGGTGACTTGGTGGTATGTACATTTTCTCACTCAGACATGCCTTCCAACATGGAACAGTAAAGCAGATCTCCACTAATCACTGACATTTGAGATGATAAATCATATAACATTAAATGCTGTCCTTTCCTGGTGAGCTTGTGGTTCAGCTGGACTTCAAGCTGCACACAGGGAGAAGAAAAATTCTACAGAAATGTGAATGTGGAATGTCTCACTGTGACCTAGACTTGAGAGAAATAAAAAAAAAAGTTAAAGGAGAAAATCAGTACTGACAGGAGATATTTAATATCTTTTGGAGGTGTTTCATCATTGCTTAGATGATCAGGTGACCACTAAGGTTTATTTCAGCTCTGCAATCCTTCATTTCAATTACACTATACAGAATGTTCTGTGTCCTCTATGGCCACATAGTGGCACATTGAAGCTTCATGAGTTCTGGTGTCCAGGAGTTAGATTACCGTGGACTCCCTGGATGGAGGCTTTCTACTTTACAACTGCTACCAAGAAAACAGTATGAGATGGAGACACTGAGGGAAGCACTGCCCTTTGTGGAACAGACATTGACGACGTACTCATTTTCATCATCTTTCTTCTGTGGTTACAACCCAGATACTCATATTCAGTTAGCTATTAAGAGAAGGGGAGACTTCAGTCTTGTGGAGAGTTTTGCACATGGAGGCAAGAATTTTACATGTGCACATTATCCTTACAGAGTGAGCCCAGGTTTCACCCTGCATAAGAGACTTTTTCATTTTTTCAATTTTCCTCTGCTTTACTTTTGGACACACTACTATCCTTATTCTCAATTTACTTTGCTCTTGTGAAGTAGGTTTTTATATTTTATGTAGGCCCAACCCTTGGGGTCACTGGTTAGCTTTCCAGTACTCAGGTTAGTTATGTTTTGCTTTGTTTTCCTTTGGTTTTTCTTGTGTTTTTTAAATAAGGATTTATGTTCAGAGGACATTTCTTTTTCTGAATTGATAACTTTGTTTAACTTTTCAAAACATATATTTTTTTATTTTTTATTAAACCAAAATGTGTACATTAATGCATTTATGGGGTAGGATGTACTGATTTGATATACAATATGGAAAGCTAACATCAAACTTGTTAACAGAACCATCACCTTACTTACTTATTTCTTGTGATAAGACATTTATTCTCTAATCTTAATAGTTTTGAAATGTACCATTGAATTATGCACATTAGGTAAAGTCCCACCAAAGACCCCCCCACATCTTGGCCTTCCCTCTCCTCCTCTTCCTTCCTTCTTTCTGGACTATGTTTTGTTTTTTCTTTAGTATAAATGTGTAGGTGATTATATATTAGATTCATAATAGTATTGAGTACATTGGATACTTTTTCTTCCATTCATGAGATACCTTACTAAGAATAAGGTAAACATAAAAGATGTAAAGTCTCCCTCTTTTATGGCTACATAGTACTCCATGCTATACATATACCACAATGTTAATCCATTCATAGGTCAGTGGACATTTGAGCTGCTTCCATGAGTTGGCAATTATGAATTGGGCTACAACAAACATTCTGGTGCAAATGTCTTTGTTATGAAATGATTTTTAATCATCTGGGTGGATACCAAGTAGAGGAGTTGCAGGATAGAATGGTAGGTCTACTTTTAGTATCTTGAGTGTTCTCCAAACTTCTTTCCAAAAGGGACATATTAGCTTGCATTCCCACCAACAGTGTAGAAGTGTTCCCTTCTCTCCACATCCATGCAAACATCTGTAGTTTTTGGATTTTATGAAGTGGGGCAATCTTACTGGAGTTAGATGATATCTCAAAGTGGTTTTGATTTGCATTTCTCTGATGATTAAAGATGATGAGCATTTTTCATGTGTCTGTAGGAAATGAGCCTGTTTCCTTCAGAAAAGCTTATTTTCAAGTCTTTTGCCCACAAATAAATGGGGTTATATGTTTCTTCTTATTATTGATTATTTTCAGTTTTCTTTGGACTCTAGTTATTAGGTCTTTGTTGGAAATATAACTGGCAAATATCTTCTCCCATTCCAAAGGAGGCTTTCTGGTTGCTTTACTTACTGTGCTCTTGACTGTACACAAGCTTTTTAGATTAATCTGATTCCAGTAATATATTTTTGGTACTGCTTCAATTGCCAGGGCCCGTGATCCTCATAAAATATTCTCCCAGGACAATTTCTTCAAGTATTTCCCCTGCACACTCTTTTAGTATTTTTATAGTTCCATGTCTTAAGTTTAAATATTTTATTCATTGAAAATCAATTTTTGTTGATTGTGAAAGGTAGGGGTCCAGTTTGAGTCTTCTAAAGGTCGCCAGCCAGTTCACCCAGCACCTTTTGTTAAATAGGGAATTTTACCCACAATGAATCCTTTTGATAGGCTTATCAAAGATTAAGTGGCAATAAGTGACTGGGTTTATGTCTTGGTTTTCTATTCTATTCTGTAAATCTCTCTCTCTTTTTGTGCCAGTACCCTCCTGTTTTGATCACCATAGATGTTTAGTATAGCTTGAAATCTGGTAATGTGATAAGTCCTGATTTGTTTTTATTTCTGAGTACTGTATTGGCTATTTGAGGTTTTTTCTGATTCCATATAAAATAAAGTATTATTTTTTTCACAATCTTTAAGGTATGAAAATGGTACTATAATAAGGGTTGTGTTAAATCTGTAGATTGCTTTACGTAGTTTGGACATTTTAGCAGTTGATTCTTCTCAGCCATGAGCATATGTTTTCCCATTTGTTAATATCTTCTGCTGTTTCTTTTCTCAGTTTCATAATTCTCTTTATAAAGATCTTTCATGTCTTTTGTTAGGTAAATTGCCAGATATTTCATCTTCTTTGGCACTACTGTAAAAGGAATAGAGTCCTCAACTGTATTTTCAGCTTGACTATTATTGGTATATATAAAAGCTACTGATCTTTAAGTATTGATTTTGTATCCTGAGACACTACTGTATTCACTTCTAAGAGTATTGTAGATGAGTCCCTCAGGTCTTCCAGGTATATAATCATATCATCTGCGAAGAGTGATAGTTTGATATACTCTGACCCCATTTGGATACACTTGATTGCCTTCTCTTCCCTGATTGTGATGGCTAAGACTTCCATTACTATGTTGAATAGCAGAGGAGATGATGGGCATCCTAGTCTAGTTCTGAATCTGAGTGGAAATGTTTTCAATTTTCCTCCATTCAATGTGATATTGGCGGTGGGTTGCTGTAGATGGCTTCTATCAGTTTAAGAAATGACCCATCAAAGCCTACTTTATTAAGTGTTCTGATCATGAAAGGATGCTGGATATTATCAAAAGCTTTTTATGCATCAATTGCAAGATGGTCTTTTTTAAATTTTATTTATGTGATGTCTAATATTTACAGATTTACATATGTCGAACCAACTTTGCAATCTTGGGATAAAACCACCTTGATCTTCAAGGCAACAAGATGTGGTGTTTGAATCAAAGTTTGGTCCTACATGTCACTGATTGGTTTTGTCCTCAGAAAAAAAAGCCATGAAAATGGGAAACTCAGTGCCATGTTTCCCAAGTATCACTTCCCATCATTTTCCTGCTTTCATTGCTCTCTGTGCTTTTCTCTGTTTTATTCACAGTTAAAAGCTGTTATCTTTGGGAAGGTGATTGTAAATGGTGCTGTTTGGCCATAGTATAACTGGAAAACCCTAGGATTCTTTACTTGTGTTTAGGTGTGGTAGTTTTTCTTATTTTCATCAGTTTAATAAAAGTATAATTAAGTGGTTGCAAGGGGGAAAATTAGAACAAAAGGTCAAATATACATTAATTGTGATTCTCGTATAAGAAATGAATTTATTCTTGCATTTTGTGCATGAATAGAATTCTACAGAGGAAGAGATGAAAATAAGAGTTAAATTCCAGGAGAAGGTGAAATTAAGTACAAATTTGGAAGCCCAGCTTATGCAGGGTCAGGCAGAGCAGCTGCCAAGGAAGGGGTGTTATGTCACTTCATAATTATTAGGCTAACTAATCACTAAAGCCCAATGCATTATTGTATGACAAACATATTTTTCTAGAAGCCCAGTGGGTACTTATTTATTCATAAGTGTCCTTCTAACTCTTTTCCTGCCTCCCTTTCATTCATCTTCCTTCCTTCCTCACTTACTTTTTCTTTCCTTCTTCCCTACCTCGCTCTTTTCCTTCTTTCCTTCCTGTCTAATAATTTTATTACCAGATGCTCTTAAGTTTGTGATTTGGGGTTGATATTTGTGGGCACACCAGTATGCTATTTCAATACATGATTACACATATTTTTATTTCATAATAGCTTTTCTTGAATTATGTAGTGTGTAGTAGTATGTGATCTTTTCCCTTTCTCTGCTTTTCTTCTTTGGGGATTTCTATTACCCATGTTTGATCTTTGATGATCTTCAGTATTTATCACTTTCTCTGGGTTCTTTTTATCTATGTTTTAATAATATCTTTACTTAATGTTTCTTATTTTTTGTTTTCTTTCACTTAACATAATCTATTTGTGTTTACTTTTGTTCTCATTCTTTTTTTTTTAACCTAGACCAGTTACCACTTTTTTATTTTATTTTTTTTAATTGAATCATAGCTGTGTACATTAGTTCAATCATGGAGTACAGTGTGCGGGCTTCATATACAATCTGAGATATTTTCATCCATCTGTTCGACATTGTTCTCATTCTTAATCTACCTTTTATCCAGAAAGTATTTTTTCTTTGATAGCAAATTTATCCTTAGTTCTGTCACTTCATTTCTGAGTTTTAAAATCCTGATTCATGTTTTTCTCTCATGACACATAATTTTAAGAATATAAAAGAATTCTTTTTGAAATAGATTGCAAGTTTTAAATTTCTTAATATACCTCTAGTATTCTCTTATTACGTATAAGCATGTTATTGTGATCCTTTGTCTATTTCTTTTATCTGAAAGAAAAGGAATTGTTTTGTTGTGGAAGATGAGAAGGTTCCAGCTCATGGGCGGTAGCAGGTGAGGTTCTTCTTTTTGGTCACGACTATCTGTGCTGCTCCAGAGTGATGTGCATTAGTGATGTGATTAAAGGATGACCAGGCTGACTGTGCTAATGTGGTGGCTCAGATCTCTCTTCCTCTTCTCATAGGGCCACTGGTTTCCCTCCTAAGGTTCCCATTAAAACATTCACCCATTAATCCATGAATGAGTTGGAAGAATGAATTAATCCATTCCTGAAGGCAGAGACTTATGATTTGGTAACATCTTAAACCCCCCCTTCTGTCATACTGCCACATTGGGTATTAAGTATGAATATTAATGTTGGATGGAACATGCCAACCACAGCATGCCACCCCTAGGCTTGTAAAACTTATACCCTTCTGGCATACAAATACATTCCTTTCATGCTCCTGGCTACAAACTATTAAGTACTTCCAGCACCAGCTGAAAAGTACAAAGTCCTATCTGTGAGCCTGTGAAATCCAAACAAGATATAATAGTGTGCCAAACATAGGGTACACGTCCCCATTTCAAAGGAATAAATAAGAAAGAGAAAATGATGACAGGCCCAAGCAAGTCCGAAACCTAAGAAAGCAGACATTGAGTCTAAAGCAGCGATTCTCAACTTTTGGGTCGCAGCCTCTTTGTTCCATTTGAAAGAATGTGGCAATTAAGAAGTTTGAGAACCACAGGTCTAAAGGCTCCAGAATAATGTCCAGCAGCATCCTCTGTACTCTAGTATACAGGATGGTTCCCCCAGGACTTGGGCACTCCTGTGCGATGCTTGGCTGGCATGAGTTGACCCAGCTGTTCATGATTGGCCTTGCATAATGTTAGCATCTTGGTGGCAGTCCTGCTACCATGGTTCCACTGGGCATTACCCTAGTGGAGACTCTTGCCAGTGGCCTTGCTCTCAAAGCTTCAGTAGGCATTGCCCTCGTTGTGAAAATTTTCCTCTATGCCTACTCTTTGGTCTCTGAGTTGGAAGAATGAAACCACAGAACATGTGGATAACCAACAGGATAGATTTCATTGACAGGGAAAGATTAATAGAAAGAATGATAAGCTAGTGGGAAAAGAACCTTCCCACTAGCAGTGGAGGGGGAAATCCAATATGGAAACCCCCTGAGTTTTCAGTCTAGGGGGTTTAAATGCTGCTTTTCCTATATTGTGGGTGAGGCATTTGGGAAAATACAGCGCCATTACCTAGAGGTCTATGGGCAGAAAGTAATCATGATCTTTGTTGAGGCATCTGACCCTTTGGGGTTTGTTTTTCTTTAATAATTTTATTAAATCATAATTGTGTACATTGGTGCAATCATAGGGCAGAATGTGCTTCATATACAATCAGAAACATTTTGATCATACTGTGAGAGATAGCCCTCATAGCATTTTCTTAATCACTATATAAACACATTGATACTCTACATTTA
>CAUYRH010040593.1:0-10308 GCA_963574655.1 Perodicticus potto
AAAGAACAGACGCAACCACTTGCCCAGTCTCTGCCGCTTTTGCCTTCCTCAGGGTTTCCAGAAGCCTCACGCTGTCTCCCTGTGTCCCCAAGGGGAAGTTTCTGGGTAGATCCCACCTGCCAGAGATGCCTGAAGTCCTCTCTCCCCAGTCTCACCGTGCCCAGCCGCAAGGAAGCTGTTACTTGGCTGCCATCTTGCTCCGCCTCCCTGAATTGCATATTTAAAGAGTTGATATAAGTAACGAACATGAAACCAAGTTTTCCAGTTTCACTACCGGTTTGTATGAATGGCTTATGAAACTGAAACTCCCAGAAAGGGAAAAATATTCTGCTTCTTTCACTGAGGTATGTGAACTCAATGAGTCAAAATTTAACCAAACAGTGAACACACATAACCTCACAGATAAATTTACTATCGTAGGCGTGGGTCAGTCCCATCTCAGAATATCATTTTAGGTAGTGATGTCTGACAGAGCATAGATTAATTTGAAATATGAATATCCACAATATAAGTTTCACAATGAGGCATATGTGAATTGCATCTATTTACTTACTATAAGCTCTTTTTATGTGATTTGATAATGTTGAAATAAATATTTTAAATCATGTTATAAAATATATCTTTTGATATCTATTGCATGCAGGAAGAATCTTGTGAGATTATTTATTCAAGAATATTTCCTGGAGCTGAGTGGTTTGTGCCTGTAATCCTAGTACTCTGGGAGGCCGAGGAGGGTGGATTGCATGAGCTCAGCAGTTCCAGACCAGCCTGAGCCAGAGTCAGACACCATCTCTAAAAATAGCCTGGTGTTGTGGCAGGTGCCTGTAGTCCCAGTTACTTGGGAGGCTGAGACAAGAGGATCACTTTGACCAAGAGATTGAGGTTGCTATGAGCTGTGATGCTATAGCACTCTACCAAAGGTGACAAAGTCAGACTGTCTCAAAAAAAAAAAAAAAAGAAAAGAAAAGAAAGAATATTTCCTACTTATCTGCCTTGTCCCAGGTTCTGTGCGCATGCTGACCATAAGAAGATGAAAACATCTACACAGTCCTGCCTCTGACAGTGTAGAATGGCGGGAAAGTACAGGATTTGGATTAGGACTAACTGTTAACCCAAGTTGCTGCTTGTTGATTATGTTATTTGACAATTTAATAAGATTTCTTGATTTGCCACTTCCTCAAAAAATATTAATTCTTCATTTACTAAAAAAAAATAATTCTCTATTTACTCAAAAAATTTCCCATGTACCTACTACATTTTAAGAACCTGGACAAATAGGAATGTATAAAACAGGTAAAAATCCTTGACCCTAAGAAACCTAAATACCAGTTTCTTTATTGGATAAGTAACATAATACTAATTTTGTTGGAATAAAGATTGACTGAACAATTATATATATATAGAATACTGAGATCAGTTCTAGAAAAGAAATTGGACTGCCAAAAGGAGAAATTCCCTTTTCCTTTGATTTATGGCTCTTTAAGATAATTTTTTTTCTCAAAAATTTGTCTTAAAGATAAATCTCCTTTTGTGGGGAGGGAGTAATCTGTATTTCCCCTTTTTGTTGTCACAAAAGGAACTCAAAGAAAGTTTATTGAACTATTATGTAGAGACGTGATAAGAAATAACACTGAAAGTTAGACAAAAGATAGACTTATCTGCCGTATCTGACAAGCTTATAAATAGTCTTAATCCTGTTCTGTAAACAGTTAGGAACCACTGAAAGGTTTTAATCCAAGATTTTAGGGATTCTGATTTACAAGTTAGAAAAATTTCCCTTGAGGAAGCAAACAAGCGAGTCAAAGAAGTTAGGCTTCTGAGGGACTGGGGAAAGATCAGCTCCTGAGTGGAAAAGTTTATGTACTTGAAGTTTTGAGAACAGATGGTTTTGCTCAGGGAGATCTTATGTGGGGAGAAGTATGAGGTGATGGTAGAACCCTTGGTAATGTCGAGATGTTGATACAATTCAATTATATAACTACTTGTTGAGTTCCTTCTGTGTGTCACATAGTGTTCTAAGCACTGAAGAAACGGTGATGAATGGTTGGTTGAAATTTACATTCTAGTGGACAGAGATAAAAAAGATAGAAGCATAAAAACCAGAAGAAAATAGCAGTTAGTTTCGAGGTGTATGCAGAGATTTAGACACACTTGGAGGGAGTGATCACAGGAGCCTCTCTGGGAGGTGATGGTTGAGATGTACATGGCAAGAAGGAGTCAAGACCTGAGAAAATCCAGAGAAAGCCCACCCCGAGCAGAAGGAGGTAAAGGGGTAAGCAGAGAAAAGGGAGCTGGCCGAAAGGACATAGGAAGAGCAGTCAGAGTGATAGACGGTAGAAGAGTAAATATTGCTGTCCAAGATGAGAGAGCAAAGAATTGGAGGAAAAAGTGGTCAACATTATCAAACCAGAAAAATCAAGTGGAAAGAAAGCCCATAAACTATCAAATTACATTTGTTAATTGATGGCTACTTAGTGAGAGAACAGGGGGAGCTAACATTTATTATCACCTGTAAATATTTGTTGCTATGCTTTTTTTACATTTTACACAGTTGTTCATTTCAATCTTCACAACATCAATAATATTATTATTGTACTCATTTTACAGAGGAAGAGGCCTATAATCAGAGATGCTAAATAGGTCAATTGGTATATGAACCCAGTTCTGGCTAACTACAAACATCTGTGACTACAGCATGCCCCAACAGCTGCCCCTAAAATCATCATATGTAGGGAAAATGGGAAATCGTAGTTACATGGACATTCATTTACAAAATATTCATTATAAAGTTATAAAGTTTTACAAAATATTTACAAAACATTCTCTACCTGTTGGCCACCTCTTTGTAAAATTTTATAATGACTATTTTGTAAATAAAGATACATTTAGCTACAATTTCCCATTATCCCTGTGTGTGGTGACTGTAGGGGTAATGTGGCTTTTGGGACATAACACCCTGTACAACATAGATGTTGACAAAACAAACAAGATTGCAGAATATGATTTGTAGGAGTGAAGACAAGGCCAGAGAGGAAACAAACATATTGTGTACATAATTCTTTCAAGAAAATTGACCATGAAAGGAAACTGACCAGGAAAGCTATGGTGTAGGGACAATAAGCTATGTATTCGATTTCATGGATTAAATGTTTCATTTCCAAATAATGCAAGAGGAGGGAAGGAGAGAGAGAGTGTGTGTGTGAGTGCATGCGAACACACACTAGTGAGGGCTTTGAAGAACAAGTGCAAGGTTTTATTTTCAGTTTATCCTATACTAGATGTTGACAAACTATAGCTAAATAGAGCACTCTCAGTTTTTCTAAATAAACTGTTATTGGAATACAAGCACAGTCATTCATTTACATGTTGCCTATTCTGTATCTGCACTTACCTGATGGAGTTGAATAGTTGCATCAGAGACTGTAGGGCCACACAACCTAAGATATTTCCTAGATGACCCTTTACAGAGAACGTTTGCCTATGCCTATCTTACTAGGAAAAATAGAGTTGCTGAATGTTGTTAGAAAAACGAAATGGATTATGTAGGGCATATAAAATGGCATATGTATAAACAAGATTAATGTGGTTGTGCATGCAGAATGAATTATAGTGAAGTATGCTACTATTCCAGGAAAGAAGCAATGGGAAGCTTGCCAAGGTCAGAATAGCCAGGAAAGTCTGGATATGGAGTCAGGGACTTAGGGGATTGTGGGAGAATACCAAAGCCTGGTCCAGGCAGCATGAGTCAACAAGTCGGAAATAGGAAAGTCAGAATGGAAAGTTGGGGAAAGATGGACAATTTTTTTTTTTTAAGAAATCTGTGTCACATTAAATGTGGCATAGTAGAAAGAAAGTTAACTTCAGATCCAGCCACCCAATTTGAGTACCTGCTCTCCCATTTGTACACATGTGCTATTGAGAAAATGGAAATGTTTTCCAGACTGTTTTATTGTCTATAAAATAGGATAATGATATTTGCCATTGAAGGTTTTGATTATGTCAAAATGAGATGTCATATATTTAGTATTGTGTTTGGGACATGTTAGGTAATTGTTACAACTATAAGCTATTTTTTGTTTTACATTAAGTCGTTATATTTTAAAATGCTATAGAAATTAGGACATCATTACGAGCATTATATTGCAAGCATATTTAAATTTCATTTGCAACAAAAATGAACCTTTAGCTTGACTTTGTCCTATTTCTTATTATTCAATAACCTTTTTTTTATATTTCCTTAATAGACAGACATTTGTCATATACATGCCCAAGTAGGAAACTTTCTAGCATAACATCAATCCTTGGCACTGAAGAATAAATTAAAATGATTCATTACCATTACAGAATTATTTGTTGTAGTTAGCATAATTTTAGTAAAACTATTGGATGTGATCAGATTATTCTCTTCTGAAAAATTAATATTCCAACTTCACATTTACATTTATTCTTAATAAATGCTTCAACTTCACCATTTATCTTTCTAGAGCTATCTACCTCATCACTGAAGAATTTCTGCAGACAATTTCTTCTACTCTAACCCTTGCTGATCATTCTACATGATTTTTGCATATTATCATGAATAAAATACCAAAATCAAAATCAAATAAAACAAAAGAATGTCTTTTAAATGTAAATGTCAACAAAGAAGTCTTATGTGAACATGAAAGGCCATAATGTACGCTTTAAAGACTTTTTAGATTTTATTTACATCCCAAAAAAACACTTCAAACCACGTAATTAATTTTCGCTGTTGAACTTTTAGGAAGTTTCTACTTGATTTGAGTACAAACTGAGAATTAGATGCAGTGGTCAGATAGCTGGGTCAATTTTATTACTAGTAAAATCTGGGTCTAACATGTTAAGCTAAGATACAAGTCAATGGGCCTTATAAGGCTTCTAACTAAACTGAACCTCAGACTTTCCACTTAGGGCAGGAAAGAAAAGCTGAGAATGCTAGGCCAGGAAACTATAAAAGTAGGGAGTGAACGTTATCAGTAACATCAGTTCATTCTTCAAAATATTTCTTACAGTTAAACATATGTGAGTAGAATTATAGTAGGCCAAGTGCTCCAGAATAACTGGATTCTGGAGCAAGTGTTTATCCAAATAATATTCTCATATCAGGTTCCCTTTGAAATCTTATTTTTTAGCCTTATGCTCAGGTTTCTACTTTGACATATATTCCGTCTGCTTCAGGTTCTCTCAGTTGAATTTTTATGTTTTCACACATCACCTGCATATTTATTTTACAGCTAATCTTTTATTCCTCATGCAAACATGATTTAGTTTATAACGTCCTTTCACCTTGATGGGTATTCTGGTGGTTCACTGAGCACTCGTACTGTACTGTGGATCTGTGTACTGTCGTTAGTTCATTTTGGTTTATCTTTTTAAGCAATTGAGAATTGGTTTAAACTTACTGCTGAATTCTTTGTTAGTTTACAATCTTAATATAAACATTAGCTTTATATGTAATAATTCATTTAGATAATATATGCCAAAAGGGTCACTATATAGACTAAAGTTAGTCATTTTTTAAAGAACAATGATAACTAGTCTTAGAAATAATGTAAAAACGGCTTCAAGCCTGGGCACAGTGACTCACACCTGTAATCCTGGCACTCGGGGAGGCAAAGGAGGGTGGAATTTTTAGCTCAGGTGTTAAAGGCATGCCTGGACAAGAGTGAGACCCTGTCTCTACTAAAAATAGAAAAACTAGTTGGGCATTCTGTTGGGCACTTGTTGACCCAATTACATGGGAGGCTGAGGCAAGAGGATCTCTTGAGCCCAAGAGTTTGAGGTTGCTGTGAGCTGTGATGATACCACAGAACTCTACCAAGGGCAATAGAGTGAGACTCTGTCTCAAAAGTAAAAAGAAAAAAAGAAAAGTAAAATCTGCTTCAACTTAATATTATATTCAATATGATAATGCAGTCACTGTTAATTCATATCACTAGTCTTCCTAGTTTCACACAAGGGACAAATAAAGTAGCTAGTACTCTCCTACCTATGGCATCCTCTCATACATTTGAGCGGACATGTATTTTAACTCTGGTTGAAATCTTGGCTCTGTTAATTTGCTACCAGGCTATTGGTAAGTTGCTTCATTTTCCTCTGGCTATCCATGTTTTCTTTGTAAAATGATGATGACACAAACTTCACAAGGTTGTAAGAAGAATAAAATGAGACAATGTAATACAGATAATGTGTGTAAAGTATTTAGCAGAGTGCTTATGCTCTATAAGGCATGCTCTGCATGCATTAGTCTCCTCAACTTCAGTATTTTCTCTCACCTTTTACTGACACTGGTAGAGCGCAGTTGGCCTCTGTACCCAGTATTTTGCATCCATGGATGTAACTAACCATGAATACAAGATATTGGGGGGGGGGAAGCGATTCTGTCTGTCCTGAATATGTACAGACCTTTTTTTTCTTGATATTCCTAAATAATACAGTATAACAACTATATTCATGATATGTGTTTCATTAGGTATTATAAGTAATGTAAGGATGGTTTAAAGTATACAGGAGGATAGGTTATATGGAAATACTATATCATTTTATATAAGGACTTAAGCATCTGTGGATTTTGGTATTCTTAGAGGTCCTGCAGTCATTCCAAGGGACGACTATACTTGCTAAGTAAACAACAGAATGATCCTAACGATTCCAGCAACCCCTTTTAGGAGTTTTGGAACACTCCTCTGGGAATTCCTCTTGATGATAAGTCACTCAGCCTGGATGTAGTGCTTTGAGATGATGAGCGGGTACTTTTAGATGCAAGTAATAACTCCGGCAATAGAGGAATGAGAACAGGAGAAAAGAGAAGAGGGAATAACAGGCATTAGAGGGTTTAAATAGGAAACTTTCTGTAGACAAGCAGGTCCTAAGACCAGTCTTTTCCCAAGCCAGGTAGTGACTTCGGGTTCATCTGTTCTGCATTTGCTTTGGTGAAAGCTCTCTGAGGAATGAGAAACAGAAATACACCTGAGTGTATCAGGTCACACTAGGAGTGGGAGGATAGAAGGTATTATTAGAATGTGAGAGTAAATACCATTGCCATCTAAGATTATGAAACAAGCACAGTCAGACCCCAGTGGAGAGGAAATTAGGAAATGCAAAGTCCTAGACTGAGCCACTTTATCTTTCAGAGGCTGCCTGGTCTCCATTCTCTTTCTTCTCTTTCCCATTTCACCCCGTCTCTTCCTTTTTTCTTTCCTTTCACTCCCCTTCCTCTTTCTCTCTCCTTTGCTTACCTCCTTCCTCTCTTTTTCTCTGTCCCCACCAACATTTTCTGCCTGTCCTTGGCCCAAAATGCAATCTTTGAATCAATGTATCCTTTTAGCACAACACCTAAGGAGAACCAGATCAGTCTTACACTATTTTAAGTACATTTCCCAGAGAGAGACTGATTTGGGCCACATCATTTGTATTAACCAATGATTGGCTTCCCTGGACTTGCAGAGGAAAACACGGTTTATGTGCACGTGATCCCTATATGAAGCCTCCCCTCCGGAGACTACACGTGGAGCAGGTTCCTGGAAGGAATCAGTTATAGTGCTAGCACCTTGCAAGGATGTGCAATGTGGTATGTGCTCAACAAATATCTGCTGAATAAATGAGATAACACTCAATTCATAAAGTACTTTAGTACATTTATAATTTATTCGCAGCTTTACTAATAATTGAAAATCAACGTGTGTGAAGTGTTTATCAGGAGCTAAAAGTTGTTTGATGTGCATTCCATGTATTTAGTGTGTAATCTTCGCAATAGTCTTGCAAGAAAATCAGGCACAGAGAAGATAAAAAAACTGTCCTAGGTTACAGAACTAGTTAAGACCAGAGCCAAGGCATGTCCCTAGGCTTTTGGACAATAGCATCCACACTATTTAGCTTGGTGCTAAACCCACTCTCATCGTGTGCTTTTTTTCAGATAATACAAAGCAAGTCTGTATTCACTTATGCCACTACTGGTATTTTAGAACTTTGCAGGAGTTATTAAAAATATAAAAGAATTGAGTTTTATAGCACCAACCTAACGGCACTAAGGAATCGTTTCCTGACACACAGTGCAAATGATGGGCTAAAGAATATTATCACCTTGGTCCTGAAATTCTATTATGTTTCTCCCTTTTCTTTTCTCTTGCTGGTTATACATCTCTACATTATTTGCTTTTATTTCATTTTTCTTATCCATTTTTTACATTGAATATCAATTTTGTCTATATCCATCTGACTCTTACATGTGACTACTTTTTTATAGAAGCCATTTAGATTCAATTTCTATTCTATAACTCTAAAGCACAAGCAATCAATTCTTCCTAAAGGATAACAAAGAGAAACATCATAGACAATAAGATAAAAGCCTTTTGTGCAACTAAGATAAGTCTCAATGTCAATATCTATTTCCCAAACCAGACACATTATGTAAAATACGAAGACAATATAATGAAATGAAAAATATAATAGAGTTTAAATTATTATTAGACTCACTGTTAATAAAAAGATTAAAACAATCAGATTTTTTTTAAATAGACCAGTTAATTTGCTAAAAAATGATAATACTCCTTGATAAAGAGGAGATATAAGATAGAAGAGCAGCATATTTCTAGCTAACAATATGGTGATATACATATATTAAGAGCTTTAAAATAATGTTCATTCAGTCTTTTTTAAAAAATTATATTCTAAGAAAATTATTTCAAAAGCTTGCAGAGATAGTACAATGTTCCTCATCACTATTACAATTATACAAATCGAGGCCCTGTAATCATCAAATGATCAACAATAGGAAAATGTTAAAGTATAGATCGAATATATAAAATGTTGCACTACTATTAAAATGTTTACAGAAAATTAATAATGTTCAATTCTTTTGAAGTAATGCCTATAAAATTATACAAAGATACAGACAGGTATAGACACATACACAGTCATAAATAAGAGGAGACTCAAAAGAAATGAGCCAAAATTTTGGTAGTAATTATTTCAGGGTAGTAGAATTATACACTATCTTTTACTTTTTAATGTATGTTTTTATATATACATATATATGTTAGCATTCAGAATTTTCTATAACAAAAGTTTTGAGGACATTATCTTTCCATTGGGTGCAGGGTTAAAGGAGTTTCTTTACTGCCCTACTTCTCCCTGCTATGAATCCATCCTTTCTTGTAGGCAACAGGCTTGCTCTTGGTGTATTTGACAGTAAATCTTGTGGCTTTGCAGTATAAGAAATCTCAGAGTGGGATATGGTGACTCACGTTTGTAATCTTAGTACTTTGGGAGGGTGAGGCGAGTGGGTTGCTTGAGCTCAGGAGTTCGAGACCAACTTGAGCAAGAGCAAGTCCTCTGTCAAAAATAGAAAAACTAGCCAGGCATTGTGGTAGATGCCTATAATCCCAGGTATTCTGGAGAGGAGGCAAGAGGATCTCTTGAGCCCAAGAGTTGCTGTGAGCTATGACCTCACGGTACTCTGCCCAGGGCAACAGAGTGTGACTCTGTCTCAAAAATAAAAACAAAACTTACTAAATGCAGGACAGGGGTCCTCAAACTTTTTAAACAGGGGGCCAGGTCAGTGTCCCTCAGACTGTTGGCGGGCCGGACTATAGTTTTAAAAAAAAAAACTATGAACAAAGTCCTATGCACACTCCACATATCTTATTCCGAAGTAAAAAAATAAAATGGGAACAAATACGATATTTAAAATGAAGAACAAATAAAGTTAAATCAACAAACTTACCAGTATTTCAATGGGAACTATGGGCCAGCCTGCTTTGGGCTAATGAAATGGTCAACGTCCGGTTCCATATTTGTCACTGCTAGTCGTAACAAGTGATGCAAGTGTGCATCAGTTAGTCTAGATTTGGTTGGAGATTTCAGATGTTTCATTCTGGAAAAAGTCTGTTCACAGACATAAGTGCTACCAAAGATGGTTGCCACTGTGAGTGCATGGTTCCTGAGATTAGGATATGTCTCAGAGGGGAGAGATGCATAGAAATTAGGAAGGCTGCTTGAATTGAATGCGTCTTTCAGAGAGTCACAATTCTGCAGTTTAGCCAGTTCCATTTGGTAAATTATATCCACATTTTCTCTCTTTCTTTTTTTTTTTAATTTCAAGATACTTTATTCTTCAAACAGGTCACAACTAATCTTTTGGCCCATTCTACCACTGTACAAGCTACAAATGCTTGCTGAGCAGCAGAGGGGTGCTCTTTCATAGCATGTCTGAAAAGTGAATAAAAATCCATATAAAACAAATATTCAAATAGTTTCCATAGGAACACAGATAAGTGTGACCCCATCTCC
>CAUYRH010040594.1:0-39900 GCA_963574655.1 Perodicticus potto
GGGCGCCTTCCTCGCTGCCCCGTCCACAGAGGCTGCCTGGGCGCCTTCCTCGCTGCCCCTTCCACACTGGCTGCCTGGGCGCCTTCCTCGCTGCCCCGTCCACAGAGGCTGCCTGGGCGCCTTCCTCGCTGCCCCGTCCACAGAGGCTGCCTGGGCGCCTTCCTCGCTGCCCCTTCCACACTGGCTGCCTGGGCGCCTTCCTCGCTGCCCTGTCCACACTGGCTGCCTGGGCGCCTTCCTCGCTGCCCTGTCCACAGAGGCTGCCTGGGCACCTTCCTCGCTGCCCTGTCCACACTGGCTGCCCCGGGCTTTGCCATATATCCTGGGGGGACTTAGAGCAGACCACGAATGCTGAAATACACCCATCTTGAACACAGTCTGTGTCCCATGTGTGCTCTCTTCTGACCTAGCATTTAGACAGTTCTAAATCTGACCCGGATTCATCAGACATTTCTCACATGATATTTTCTTCTAAAAAACAGTCAAAAATCTGTCCAGGGAGAACATAATAAAAATAACTAACTGGGTTATCATTAAACATAAGCAAAGTGTCATGGTGGGGGGGGTCAATCTATACAAAAGTTTTGACGGACCCTGGGCCACCCAGTTGGCAACCTTCCCAAGAGTGACAGTGACACAGGGCAAGGTTGTGAGGTCGGAAGGTACAGAATCCCTGGCTGGCTGGAGCTGAATGATGGAAACTTTGAGGGGGAGAAGGTGGGATGGATTTGCAAAACTGAGAGACAAGGTCAGTGCTCTCACTTGGTTGAGACTGAGCTGGGAGGAAGGGTGACTTGTGTGGCACAGGTGCAGGGGACATTCTCAATGCTTTTCTGAGAACAAGTGTTCTTTCCTGGGATATTGCAGCCCAGGGAAGATTCCCTTCAATGCATCAAACTTACTTTTTGTCCTGGGGATCCTTTCTCACCATCAAAGCCGGGGGGACCCTGGGTTGAACGGAAAACAGAATCGATAACAGCTCAGAACATGCAGTAAGAATTTCCAGAGAGTTTTATTATGGAACTTTTCACTGATAAAAGAAAAATTCCGTTGGACAAGAGGACTAGTCTTAGGTCCAGATGTGAGGACCCCTAACAAGCCACGAAACTGAGTATCAAAGGCAACTCTTCACCCTTGAAAGTTGAGAGTTAAGAATATGTAACTGTGATAAAAGCATCGATCTTTTCAAGAAAGCAAAATGCATAATAATAGCAAAGCTAAGTTTACTATGAAAGACATTAAAACCATAGGAAGGCTTATTTTTCAAGGAAGGCAAATCTTTTTAGCATCATTCCTACCACCTAAATATGGAGGAATCCTTATGGAAAGGCTGCTCTGTCAATGTTCTAACGAGCCTCTTTATTCTTATTTTTGGAGACTGTGACAAGTGTCTTTTTAGTGGCGGTGGTAACCAGACAGTCACCAAAGCGCCACTTTTTCTCCCTCTGGATGCAGGCCGTGGACCACCTCTCCCGGCCACGGCTGGGTCTGGCTGTGGAGCTGAGGTCGAAGGCTCTGAGGGTGAGACCTCTCAGGGGGCTGAGTCAGTTTGGGAGGTGATCCCTCATCCCCGGCAAGTTATGGACATTTTATTGAACTCTTGTGGTGACCAGAAACCAGTGAGGGTTTGAGATTTCTACATTTTGGTTCCCAGAGATGACTGTAGCCTGACGTACAGTTGGAAAGGTTCTGTGCTGTGATCCCTCCATCACCAAAGGGAGGGCACCATTTGGGACACTCAGTTACTGGGCGGGAAGGATGGGCCAGTGGGCTTGGTAGATCAGGTGATGTGCCACTTGGGGGTGTCTGTGTGTGGGGGAGGGTAATGGGACATCTCTATACTTTCTGCTCACTTTTGCTGTGAGCCCAAAACTGCTCTAAAAATGAAAGTCTATTTAGAAAACAAAACAAAACAAAACAAACAAGCACAGTAATAAGGCGTGTGCTTTACCCTCACTCCCGAGAAGCCCGTGGTCCCTTCTTCTCCCTTCAAGGAAATGCCCTAGGAGAGAACAGAGAGCATGAAGGAGGTCCCTGTCACGGCCCGGGTCCCCTGACGCTCTGCTCTGGCACAGGAGACCCCTAGGAAGATCCTAGGGAGCTACAGCTGGCCTGAATTGTCACTTAGCCATGAGACATCTGTCAGCACCATACCTATGTGACAACGAGGGAACGAGGGAGGGAGGATGGAAATCTGGGAACAGGTGCAGCAAAGATGAAAGAGGCAGGGCACAGTGGTGACCTTGACCCAAGGGAAGCCACCCCACTGGCTGGCACAACTTTGTGTTGCTTTTACAAACTTCAGAAAATGCTATTTCCTGAAGCTAGTGTTTATGATGCAAAAAGGACAAAACTCTAAAACTGGCTTCTGGAAAGAGATTCAGAGTAAATGCTGCCACTTTCTGGCTGCAGACAAGTGGGTGAGGAAGCAGGGGGGCTCTGGGCATATGGCACCGCCTGTTATCCTAGGAGGAATGCTCCAACGTGGGGACCACAGGTGAGGAGGGGCGTTTCCACAACCTGACTCACCTTTATTCCTGGTTCTCCCTCGCTACCTTTTTCACCCTGTGGAGAATATAAGAAATAAGAAGCTCTTGTTAATTTGATTGTGGTGATGTTTAAAAATTGCTTAGGGTTTATGACAGGAGCTGAAAAGTACTGAAACTTCAAATGATCATTATAAATTTACTGTGAAAAATGAATCCTAAATTTTAAAGCTTCAAAATTCAAAGGGCAAAAAATGTATTCTAAGCAGAGAGAGAAAGAATGAGGGAGGGGTGGGGAAAGGAACAGCAGAGAGAGGGAAGGAGCGAGGCAGGTGGGGTCTTGGTGTGTGCCACACCTCTTGTACCCTCAGTGAATTCCCAGCAATAAAAAATAAACGAATAAATAAAAAATAAAAGAAAAAAGATGTATTCTAGATTTTCACAAGATAAGAGGAATCACATGTTATTTCCTTGTATTTCCGGCCGAGGCTTTCTTTTCACCCTCTGCACTCCCAAACTCACATTAGCAGCAAGTGGCCAGGAAAAAGCCCTCATGAAAATACTTGTTTTGGGTAAGATATTATTGGAACAGTCCTCTGAGAAAAAGATGCATTTGGGACACATTAAAACACAGAGGAAAATGCCTTTGAAAGCAATGCCAGCTCTGTAGGATTCGCACCCCCCTCCTCTTTATCTAAAATGGTGAAAGAATGTAATTATGGGACCCTTTGTCCCCAATGCCCCAGGTAAGCAGGTGGTTCCCCTAAAGCTCACAACTGCCCCCTGCAGGTCAGCCTGGGCAGGGCCCAAATCTGCTCTGTCCCCCACCACCCTTGGGATCCTCTCCTGAGACTGGACATAGGCCCTGCCTGCCACCCTCCGGGAGGCTCTCCTCAACAGTCACTCATCACTGGGGCCACAGTTCCTGGAGCTGATTCTGCCCTGAGGGCAGGGGCCCTGCCTGCCCACTCCTACCCATGGCCCAGGAACCAAACCCCATGAGGACAGACACTTGAGAGGTGGGAATTATGTTCCATTTGTGGAGATTTTCAGTTCCCCCTGATACAGAGGAACAGCAAGCTCAGGAGGACCCAGGGACCGGCTTGAGCGAGCAGGGACAGACCGAGCAGCATCATCGCAGGACAGCAGGGTGCCAGTTCCTACTTCAGACTCAGAGTAAGTTTTACATCAAACAGAACATTAGTTGAATTACAGAGAAAGTGTCTGAAACCTGATCTTGAGCCAAAAAAAAGTTAAAAGAGTATTTCATATGAATAAAGAAGAAAAAGTGTTTTTTTGTTTGCAGAATACAATATTTTGCCCAGATAGTTCCATGACTCTGGCTTGGAAATGTGCTACATCCTGAACCTTTGTCCATGTTGGAGACTCTCGTACTTCAGGGTAGAATTGAGGCTTTTTAATGGATTCTCAGGCTACTTCAAATTCGTTACAATTTTTAAGATGAGGGACTGATGAAACTCTTTCACTGTGAATCTAATAACTGTCTGGAAGCATATAAAACATTCCAAAGGCCTATGTGTTTTCAGGCATAATTTGCCAATTTGGTGGTGAGGATTTTTCTACTTGGAATGTAAATGTTTGAATAAAAAATTATCCTTGTTTCTTTTCCTTTTTTAGTTTAGCTGTGAAAACGATTGGTTTTGCTGAAGCTGATACAGGGTTCCTCCCCACTCAGGGCTAGACAGGGACCCCCCATCTCCAGGCCACACTCTCTGGGCTCCAGCGAGGTCCTGAACAAAGCAGCCTGAAAGGTTTTGGGTGGTTCCACCTGGAGAAGGAAGCGCACCCTCATCCCTTCCCAGAGACAAAAACTGAGAAGACCTGATAATCTTGCCTCCAGCTGACAGACTGCCATAATACACTCATTAACTTTGGAAGGGTGTTTTTCCATCCACCAAGTCCTGGCCAAAATATAATTCTCTAGACTACATATGCCCCTAGATAAAGGACACATGTGGAGCCTTCCCACTTGGGTCCTTCCCGTTGCCAGAAGCTTTGGTGCTTTTTACTCCTTCTGTATTCCTTTCTGTCTAATAAAATCCTAGCTTACACTGATCTGTGGTCTGTGGGTTTATTCTTCAAATCCCTGAGACAAAGACCTGCTGAAGAAAGAAATTCCAGTAACGAAGCCTCCTTACCTTGTACTGGTCTGGGAGGAAGGTGATCCTTGTGGGCCCCACGTAGGGGGGGAAAGGGTCTAAGGGGATCCCGTTGGGTCCAGGCAGTCCTACGTCACCCTGTGTGTTGGGTGGCAAAAGCACTCATCTTTACATTAAACAGAAAATGTACAATGTGAATAAAAACATAATCTTGCCACAATACTGCTCTTTTAATTTTTCCATATTACTTACCATATATATGCCTATTTGAAACATTATAACCCCAAAATAATCATAACAAAATGAAATAATCATAAGATGAAATTATTTGTATCCCGCTTTCATTGGTAATCATTTAGAACTCACGTACGAAAGTCACGAGGCTTGCTCACAATTTAGTGCTGCATTTGCTTCTGTGGAATTAACTCCTTACTACACAGGGAAATTATTAGGGGGGAAGGTGAAATGTCTTTATGATGCTTGGCAGGTATTAACCACTCTTTTGCTTATCCAGGTTGGCATCCAGAAATGCCTAAGAAATGAAAGACTACTTAACTGTTAAAAGTGTTTTTGCATAATAAAAAGCAGTCTCGAATGAATAGCCCAAGATTGCTTTAATTTGCATTTTTACTGTTAGCAGAAAGCACCTGCCCTGACCAGCAGGTAATGAAACCCACCTGTCCCTAACACTGTGGGCGAGACCCTGCAGGTACTCTGGCTCTGCCTCCCAGAGACTAACTGGCAGGAAGAGAACTGTCGTCCATCCCCAGCTACTCCTCATGTCACTGTAGAACGCACGTCTGAGCCCCACCATCATATAAAGTGAAGGGCAGCTTGATAGGCCTGGCGTATCAGTCCAGAAAGTGCTGACTGGTGAAGTCTGGGCATCTGCAATGGTAACATCCTAAAAATACCGAAAACTGTTCTTCTCCCTGAACCTAAACGGGTCTCGATGATTTTATGAATCCCTTGAGGAGCTCCTTGGACCTTATAGACACCAAATGTGTCTCCCTCATATCTAGTGAGACCATTCTCTCCTCCCAGCAGTGAATTCAGAGTTTTCTTTTTTTCATATTTCCTTGTACAGGGCTTTACATGTTTATGTGTTTGTATCTTCCATGTTTTCCTTTTATGATTTCTTCTGTGGTATTAATGCAAAGAATGAAGCCTTTCCTCTTCACGCCTGAGTAGTATAGGGGACTCCACTTAATATGCTGTTCACTCAAAAAGCAGAAAGGAAAATGCAGTGAAAATGTTCAAATCCTGATGTCAAAGGGACAAGTCTGTTTTGTGGTGGGTACACGGGTTTCCTGTAACTACAATGGGGTTATAATCTGTGAGGTTTTGTTGTTGGGTGTGAGCACCATGTTGGGACTTCGGACCCTTGACTGCGTCTGCTCTTCTGCAAGGCCCTGAGGTCTTCACACCTGGGCACTGCAAGTATTACAAAAGTCACAGGGTCCTTATTCCTGCCTTCAAGTCCAGCTAGTGCTGGTTCCTGAGGTCCCCTGGCCCCTGTTATGGCTCCACGTCACTCTTCGGCCTCATCTCAGCCCTCTTTGTCACCCCTGGATTGCGTACACTGGAAGACAAGCTCAGGGAACCACTTTACTTCTGAATGTGAAGAAGGGCTGTGTTGAGTCGAGGCCAGGGTAGAGGGCTTGCATTTTCTGTCATTGATCCCTATTCACTAGAGCGTGTTTGATAACCTGGTACTTTACAATGCTTATCTTCCTTTGCACACGGTCCGTTTGTAGGTCCCCTCAAGGACACAGCATAAAATTTAGCCATCAGCAGGATCTGTTTCCTCATTGCTATGTACCTCTGCTCAAAACTACCAGGTTTCCTTTACCTTTTCTCCCTTTTCTCCATAAAAACCAAGTCCTCTGTTGCCCTGAAAAGAGAAATAATATTTGTAAATTTTAAAAAGTCAATAAATAAGCATAGTGATATATTTCTTTTTTAGAAAAAGAAACCCCGGACCCTACTATCTGCACTGTCACCAAGCTACGCCTACTTAACAGCCCGGCTTCATCTTCCAGAAACCAGTCACATCATTACATCCTTTGCCGAGGCCTGGACCAACCAGCAGGGGCGCTGTGCCCGGGTTTGGTCCTCCCGACTTCCTCGTTGGCCTCCCCTCTCTACACTTGTCATCTGAGGGCGTCTCCTTGGGCTCTGGCCCATTCACCTGTGGACAGCAGCCTGTTCATTCTCTCCTCTGATGGAGCCTTTTCTCGTTTCGGTAAAGTAATCCCAGTTTCATATAAATATTTCCTATCTTTTTAATGATTTTAAAAGGCTTTACAAAGCAATCAGAATTAAGTGATTTTAAGTGGTTTTTGGGTTTTATCCAAACTTTTCATCATCCCTTTTCCTTAAGAGACAGAGCTAGGCCCAGTGTCTCAGCGAGTATTTAACAGTTTCATGCCATATTGGAGGAGGGACCCAGTCCTATGTACACACAACGACCAAGACCAGAAGTTTACGCAGGTCACAGATGCAGAACTCTTTTTATCCACTTTCACTTTTTTTAGACAGAGTCTCACTTTGTTGCCCCCAGGAGAGTGCCCTGGCGTCACAGCTCACAGCAACCTCAAAGTCTTGGGCTCAAGCGATTCTCTTGCCTCAGCCTCCCAAGTAGCCGGAACTACAGGCACCCGCCACAATGGCCCGGCAATTTTTAGAGACGAGGTCTCGCTCTGGCTCACGCTGGTCTGAACGCTTGAGCTCAGGCAATCCACCTGCCTCAGCCTCCCAGAGTGCTGGGGTTACAGGCATGAGCCACCGCGCCTGGCTTTTTCTTCCACTTTCAAACGCTTTGCTTCTTTCCTAGGCTCCTGTGTCCACAGTGATGATAGGCCCTGAAGGCCTATCTGATCTTCCCCTGTAGTGTACCGCCCGCCCCCTGCAATGTCTGGATACTTTCTGAAAATAAAAACAAAACCTTTAATTAAGTTTTGCTTTTTGCTGCTTTCCCACCTGGCTCAGAACTGAAATCAAAGTACTGAGATACAGCCAGGCCAGATGAGGATGCAGCCTGCAGGGTTCCCCACAGCCCTTCCCTGCCTCCTGAGCTGCCATCAAAGTTGCAGGAAGTGCCCTGGTCGGGGGCGAGGAGGGGGGTTTGTGTTCGTGGAGATCTGAGGCTTGCGCCTGAGCTTGGGGGTTGGCTGCAGCCCCTCGGCCCAGCTGCCCAGTCCAGCATCCACTGCTCTTGGCTCTGGACACTTCTCATCTCCTGCAAGGCCGCCAGGCCACGGGGTGTCTGGCAGGCTCAGTGATCGCCGGCCGGAAGCCCGGTCAGAGCCTGGTGGGGGCCAGGGGCCACAGACTCGGGGCTCCATGTGCGGCAACCGTGGGAACGCGGAGGCTTGAGCACCCTCCACCCGAGGCAGGGCAGCAAGCGCTCATAACTGTCTCTGACCAGAGGAAACTCACGCTGGGTTTTGATGAAATACTTCCCTCATTGCTCTGCCTTGGACATTTACCCAACTTTCCTGGGTCCTAATGAGCCCCGCTCTGTTCTCAAATTCCTAATGAACCACCTGCTTTGCTGTGCTCCAACCAACTTAATAATCGTTCTCTGATGAGAACGCTGTGGCCTGCCCTAAGCGTCAGTGGCCGCACTCCCAGAGGTGATGCTGGGAGAACCTCACCGGCCTCCCTACAACAATTTAACACACGGACAAACACGAGCTGCCCCTCGTCGTCCTCCTCTGTGTTGGCAGTCATCACTGGGTCATCAGTACATGCAGACACAGGTCCCCCACATATCTGTTCGTTCCGCTTGCCAGGTGACCCAGATACACCACCGGATCTACCCGCTGAGTCACCCCTTAGAAACCTACAGAACAGTCCTCATCGTAACACAATCAATAGTTATCAACTGAGTTGATTTGTGATACACGATACATATACACAGACACTCAAGTCCCCTCCCCGCCCATCATCCCAGCAACCAACTTACGGGCTGTCCTTTTGGTCCAGGGGGTCCGGGTGGTCCCTGCACAAATACAAAGAACCTTGTAAACTGTTTTCTTTACCCCAGGACCCAGATAACATCTGCTAGGAAGCTCTGGGAAAGCCATTTGCTGTATATTTAGAACACTGTGCGGGTTGAGGGCTGGGCGGAAGGCCCAGGGCAGCTCCAGCTCACAGAGCTGGCCGGTCGGCTATGCACAGCTGTTTCTGCTCTGCTTTTGTGTTTAGGCTTTGCCCGCACCCCCTCTGTGTTTGTTCTGATCACTTTGCAAGGTCCCAGGCCCTGGAATACAGGGACAGTCCTCACTCTGGAGTCCCCACAAGACACTGCCCACTGCTCCTGCTGGTGGCTCAGCACATGTTCACGGACGACCTTAATCCACAGGCCAGCACAGCAGAGTGGGAAGTCTGTCTGCAAAGCTCTCAGCGGCGGCACCATACTTGGACAAACGCATTTAAGATGCTCGGGTAGAGTGTCTGAGCACAAACGGACAGATGCAAAGACATCACGGACAAGCCTGGGCTGCACCACCGCTGTGGGCATACTGAACGTCACCAGCTGCGGACCCAGTGAGCGCCACCAGCTGCGGGCCCAGTGAGCGCCACCAGCTGTGGGCATACTGAGCGTCACCAGCTGCAGACCCAGTGAAAGTCACCAGCTGCAGACCCAGTGAGCACCACCAGCTGCGGACCCAGTGAGCGCCACCAGCTGCGGACCCAGTGAGAGCCATCAGCTGTGGGCATACTGAGTGCCACCAGCTGCGGGCTCAGTGAGCACCACCAGCTGTGGGCATACTGAGCGTCACCAGCTGCAGACCCAGTGAAAGTCACCAGCTGCGGGCCCAGTGAGCGCCACCAGCTGCGGACCCAGTGAGCGCTACCAGCTGCGGACCCAGTGAGCGCCACCAGCTGCAGACCCAGTGAGCGCCACCAGCTGCGGACCCAGTGAGAGCCACCAGCTGTGGGCATACTGAGCGCCACCAGCTGCGGGCCCAGTGAGCACCACCAGCTGTGGGCATACTGAGCGTCACCAGCTGCGGACCCAGTGAGCGCCACCAGCTGTGGACCCAGTGAGCGCCACCAGCTGCGGACCCAGTGAGCGCCACCAGCTGAGGGCTTCCTGAGAGCCACCAGCTGCAGGCCTACTGAATGCCACCAGTTGCATATCTAGTGAGCGTCACCCGGTGTGGACCCAGAGAACACCATCTGCTGTCTTTGAACTGTGTATTTAAGGTACAAAAGCTCTGACCACACGGCCCAGCTGCTGGGCTGAGGACGCATGCATGCAGTGAGAGGGCGCGACCTCTCTCCTTACGGCCCTGGTCCCATCCCCTTTGCCCAGATCTCTCACAGGTGAGGACCACTTGCCGAAAGCTTTCACAGCACCAGGGAGATTTGCTTTGTCAAAACAAAATCTATTACTATGTCTGAAGAACATGCTGAGCACTGGCCTCGCGACTGCTCGTATGGTAGAATCTCCCCAAACGAACACGTCTCCATTTTCTCTCAGTCCATCAAGAAACCGACACCACGGTGTCCCCGACAGCTTGTCTCAATCTGGCGCAGTGGTTTCCTGTGAGATGGTCTCTCACAATTGTAGCCAAAATCTCTCCTTGAATAATTTAAGGCCCACCTGCTTCGCTATACTAAAAAACGTGGGATGTGAGGGAGCCAGAAACCCTGGTGCAGTGGCCAGTCTGCCTTCCAGGTCACTGTGCCCCAGTGGCCAAAGGGCTGTGTGAGCTCTAGCAACTCGCCTTCTCCATGCCCTGTCCCTGCAGTGAGCACCCTGCACCCAAATACATGTCCTGTCCCATCTCACTCTGCCACTTGATCTGCAGGAGGAGAAGGATGCCCATAGACCTCTGCTCAGCTGGGCACCACGATGGCCAAGAGCTGACCTACCATGACAGGTATAGCCCACCTGTGACACATCTGCTGTGACGGGCATGGCCCGGCTCTGACGCAACTGTCATGATGGGCATGGCCCAAGCAGAGCCCGTTTTCTGCTTATTGACCTGTGGGCTTTGGTTTTCTTTGCCCTCTGTGGCCCGAGTAGGTGGGCTAGGGGAGTTATGTATGACCAGAAGGGCACCTGCCAGCACTATTTCAAAATTCGACATGACTGGCAGTGAGCTGACCACAATTTTGCATCCTTATTGTCCAATGTAAATAGCAGCAGAATGCCTGCAAAGAATCACCCCTTTCCTGGGTATTTTCCACAGTGACTCCAAGCATCACAGTTGTCTCAGAGCTTTCGTCTGCATTCAACAGCAGGAGCAGCCATGTGTGGGAGATGATGTGGCAATGACCCGGAGTGTGCATAGGTACTGGGTACTTACTGGTCTTCCTGGAGCTCCCACTGGGCCCATCGGCCCCATGGGCCCAGGGCGGCCAGGCTGCCCCTGCAGACAATAAGAGAAGGTTTTGAAGAGAGGTAGCCTGGTAGCTGGACACCTGAAGTTCTTAAGCTTTTGTTGGAAGGTCCTGTAATAAAAATAAACTTACCTGGAAACCAACTACTCCAGGCTCTCCAGATTCACCCTAATGGAGAGGAAATAATTTTAAGAGTTGTAGCTTTTAAGTATCTTTAGATTTGGGTATATTTTATTGCACAGTTGGAAATCTACATGTGAAATATTATCAGTCTTATCAGGACTTCTTCACGCTAATTACCCAATACTTGGCTTGTAGTGTCGTGAACACGGAAAAGAGATAAGCCCATAATTAAATATAAGCCCGAAGAAGTTCTGAATAGAAATAAGACAGTTTAAAAATGATCACAGTTCTGGATTATTCCAACATCCTAAGCACTCCTTCGCTGCGCTCATTCTCGTAACTTGGAGTTCACTTGGTTTTACTCTTGTTAACTGAGAATTTGCACTGGGTCACGTTACTGTGTCTCCCACCTGTGGACAACTTACCCTGTATCGGTCCCGGTCCTCTCCAGACAGTGCGTAAGGCTCGCCTTTCTGCCCTTTAGGTCCTTGGGGTCCCTAGTTAGTAGATAAATTGTAAAAAGAAAAAAAGAAAGACACACAAGAATTGCATTAATATTTGGGGCAGCTATGGTAATTGCATGATTAGATATTGGCTTTTATAGGCACTGTCTAATGGTCCTTACGGCTCGTGAGCGCACTCTGAATGTCAGTCTCCGCATTCGTCACGGAGTGAGACTCCTAATTGCAGATGGACACAACAGAATCTTCCCTCACAGTTGACACTGTCATTTATGAGATTTAAATTATTTTCAAAACCCAAATGAATGCTCTGTAAAGTGCGTCTCTAGAACCCAGCACGTCATTTTCTTTGTAACAACATCGCGCTTTCTTTGACCTCCACGTACTGGACGTGAACGTGTGGCTGAGAGACGGTGTTAATGGCCCCGCTTCCTCCATGGTAAGGTTTGTTTTTTTTTTTCTTTTTTTGCAGGTTTTCTTTTGCTCGGGGCTGGGTTTGAACCCGCCACCTCCAGTATATGGGGCCAGCGCCCTACTCCTTTGAGCCACAGGTGCCACCCTGGTTTTTTTTTTTCTTTCTTTTTTAAATAATAAGTCTTAGGAAACAAAATTTTAGTATAACCCTGAATTTGCAAGATTTTCAGTTAAAAGGTATTAACGAAGCACTGTGACAGATCCTGAAAACAAAAAAGGCCACTAACAAATTACTACTATCTGGAAGGTTTTCCACTAAAAAACAAACTCCCGCATCGTACATGCTGGGGAATATAGCTTAACTTTCCTGTCACAAAGGATTTTTTAATCTGATAAAGATGACAGAATCTTACTCTGTCACCCTGGGTAGAGTGCCATGGACTCAGCCTAGCTCACAGCAGCCTCAATCCCCTGGGCTCAAGAGATCCTCCTGCCTCAGCCTCCCGAGTAGCTGGGACTACAGGTGCCCACCACAGCACCCAGCTAGTTTTCCCATTTTTAGTAGAGATGAGGGTCTTGAACTCTTGAGCTCAAGTGATCCTCCTGCTTCAGCCTCCCAGAGTGCTGGGATTACAGACACGAGCCACGGCATCTGGCCAAGGTTTCTGCCTATTGATTTCAGTTTTACTATTACCTGGCCACTGGCTGCTACCGACTGGGAGGACAGGAGAAAGCCACTGATGCCCAGGAGGCTGCAGGAGCGAATGCCACCACCCAAGCCCCCTGTTTCTATTTCACGTTTATGGAATCGACACAGGAGACACGAAATCCAGGATGGTGGTGCCTGGACAGCTGGCAGGGAATTGTGCTCCCTGCCTGGCCCTGAGTGGGAGGCTTCCCCCAGGCGATAAAGGCCCAGCAGGTGCCCCACCTCCCCTCACCCCCCTGCCCCTCACTGAGTGAACAGGAAGCGGTTCTCCCTTCTCAGAAAATACTTCTGTGACCAAGGGTCCTACTCTGCACCATCTGGGCTGAGGCCCAGGAAACTCAGCTTGGGAGACCAACCTTTCACAAGTTTGCCTCTGCATGCGCCACCGCCCCACATGTTCTACCGCAAACTGACCTGTGCGCGCCGTGGGGACACTCACCTGAGGGCCAGGGAAGCCGTCAGAGCCGTAGGGTCCCTGTGGACCTGCGTCCCCCCTGGTTCCATTGCAGCCATCATAGCCAGGCCTTCCTCTGGGCCCCCCCTGCCCGGGATGACCCTGGGAAAGAGCAATCAGTGACGAACCAGGTTCAGATACTCTTTTTTTTTGTTTTGAAATAGAGTCTCACTGTGTCACCTTCGGTAGAGTGCCGTGACGTCACAGCTCACAGCAACCTCCAACTCCTGGGCTTAGACGATTCTCTTGCCTCAGCCTCCCGAGTAGCTGGGACTACAGATGCCCGCCACAACACCCGGCTATTTTTTGTTGCAGTTGTCATTGTTGTTTAGCAGGCCCGGGCTGGTTAGGAACCCGCCAGCCTTGGTATATGTGGCTGGCACTGTAACCACTGTGCTATGAGGGCTGAGCCTTCAGATACTCGTAAGAGCAATGTTCCTGGCATGAATCCAAGGAAAAGCCAACTCAGAAATGGACGAATGAAGGAAAAAAGTGAAGGCACAGTATGCTTCTGAACAGGAGATGGCTTTCAAGGTCAAGTTCTATTTTACCCGGGCTTTGGTAAGAAGTAACTGTCTTGGGGTCTCCTCTGCCACGCTTCATTGCCCAGCTGCCTCTTCAGAGGGGTAGGAAAGGGTAGGTTTAAAAAATTCTAGCCGCCGCTTGCTCCTTCTCGGGGAACAGGGATCTGTTTATCAGCTGTGCTCGGCTGAAAGTTAGCTGGTGAGTTCGGCAGACCCACACTCTAAACAGAGAAGCCATTCACATCTGCAGTGCGATCTTATCGATGGCTTAGCCATGTTTAAAATAACTGATTTCCTCTTATTTTACTTTCTAGGGAAACACTACTTGTTAGATTTTAAACATAAATATGAAGGATGTCAGGTTTCTCAGATGTCTGAGAGCAGGAGACATGAGAGATGTCGGGCTGCCTTGTGGGCCTCCCCTCTGCTATCATCTGTAATTCATGGACCACATGACTGCAGCCTATTTTGCTATTTCTTTAAACAATAGATATTTGGATATAAGTTTTATTATTACTCAATTTTCTTTTAAACTTTGATTTTCTTAATAATAAATTGAACCTATTTTCCAGAGTGATTTTTAGGCCATTGAGATGTCTATTAGATTTACTTTGAGGAACTGGAAAAATGTTAAATAAGGTATATATGTACAGTGCCCTATAAACTGGATAATATCAAGACATACAATGAGAAAAGTGGAATTTTTCTCTTCCTTTCACATCTCCTTTGCTCTGGATGTTAAATCATGGCTTTGAAGTGCTGCTGTCAGACATGACATCAGACAGACTTGTGGGAAGACCCCGGCGAGTCTCAGCACCCACACCGCCTGCACCACTTCTCTGCCCGCTAGCTGAGCTCTCTGACCAGCTCTGACGGCCTTCAGAATGGAGACATGAGGGACTTTAAGGCCAGCCTTTCAAATTCAGCGCGAGGAAATAGCTCTCTGCACACTGCTGTTCACAGCCTTTATTATTCTGTGATGCTTCCGCTCAAGTGTACCATTGAGCTCTTCATTCTTCTCCTGGGTTACCTGCCTGCATCTGGTCTTTCCCCTTCTTAGATCTGATACAAGTCACTAGAAATTGCATGTCAATCTGATCTTTCTTTGAAATTGTGCTTCAAAGAAAAATTCAATTTACATTGAGCTAAATGCCCATCTCTCCTTGCTTAACACCTACTAGGTACATTTTCCCATGAAGCAACGCAGAGATTTTACTGAACATCGCAGCAATATTATCCGGGGCTCACAAACCCTGATTTCACTGAGTAGTCATGACAGGCGAGGTCTAAGTTAACTCAATTTGCAGCGCTGGAGTTCTGTGCTTAAAGAGATTATGTTTGAGCAGCACCAAGATTCTGTAGAAAGCGGTCCCACCCTACTCTCCACAATCACTGCCCCATAATTACTTTCTTCCTAATTGGTGAGATATTTATATCTGATACTAAATGAATACAGAGTAGAAAATGAATGAAAATGTGATGCAGGAGAGCTATGGTTTTTCTCTATCATATTACTCCCTTTTAAATCACATTTCGGCTTCCTAAGGACAAAACTGGTGGACAGCCTGACAAGTGAAGAAAACATACTTTAAAAATAGATGACTTAGTTTTAGGCCATGAGCAGGAAAATACGTTCATAATTTGTTTAACCTTTAAAATACACAGATTCTCTAACTGCTCATTTCTCAAGATTCTGACTAATGTGGGAGTCACTTCTCTGTTTGCTGTCTGAGCCCATCACCCAGGGGACACTTCTGGTCCCCAGCCATGTGGGTCTCATGTCTTGGGGAACACGACTTCCTTTGTTTTTGCTGTGTCTGCTCTCTTGTACGTCCACAGAGGAGTGCAGAGGTGGAGAGCTGCAGAAAACGCCAGAGTCCCTGTGACTCTCTCACCCTGCGTGGGGACAGCCCTGCTGAGCAGCCCAGGGACAGGGGTCCCTCCCTGCGTGTGCACGGCCATCTGTACATGAGTGTGAGGTTCACGAAGCAGATGTCTTAGAAGGACAGTGATGGCTGGATGTGGGGCGGGTCAGAAAGTGCGATAAACACATTTATCCCTGAGGTCAGGTCTGGCCAGGAAGCCAAGCCTGGGAAATCTGCTCGTGGGCCCTGTGAAGAAGGCTGTGAGTCAGGCTGTTTTGTTTATTTTTTTTTTTTTTGATGCCACAAGAAGTAAAGTAAACTAGGTTATAAAAACACATTTTAGTGCATTTTGAGATTTTCTCATGAGCGAAGCTTGCCTGTCCTCTTTCTCGTCTGGTGTGCGGTTACTGCAGAGAATCTGAGAAGCGGCACCAGTGCTCAGCAGGGCTGAGCTCCGTCCGAGTTTGGCCAAGGCTGCTTTACACACGGGTCACTCTACAGTCCCAGTGAAATCTCGGGACTGGCTCTGTACTGAGCACATCTGAATGCCGTGCTAGCTTTTTATTCCAAGACAATGTCCAATTTTAGCAAGCAGCCTCAGAAGGCTACGAAGCCAAGCCTATAAGCACATTTACAAAGGAAACAGTTTGTTCAATGTTTGGATGGGGGAATTTACACACATATAGCCCCCAGTTATAAACAGAAAGGGAGGTCTCCTAAGTGTTTCTTTAAGTCCTTAATGCATTGCTCAGAATGCACGCAATGTTTTAAAATTCTCATCTTCCAGAAAACTTACGGGAATTCCATCAGCACCAGGGAATCCAGAAACGCCTCTCGCTCCCTGTGAAGAAGGAAAACAGACTCAGCCAAGGCCGAGGTGCCCGCCACCCACACAAAGCCAGGGGACACCCACGGACCGTACCACGTCTCCTTTCGGTCCTGTTATTCCTGGAGCTCCCCTTTCGCCTTTGTCACCTTTGCGCCCCTGCAGTCCTGGGAATCCTTGCAGGCCTGAGGGCCCGGTGTAGCCCTGAGGGCCCACTGGCCCCGGCTGACCCTGTGGGAACAACACAGGGTCAACTTGCATAATTAATGACAATAAATACTCATTTTCAGTTCCAGTTACTTTCATTCTCAAAGAGTGTGATCGTCAGAGAACATTACGTGCAAACAGATGACCAGCTGCTGCCCAAGAGGTACAAAGTAATTTTTGGTTAAGGAAAGAAGCCATCGATGTAAGAGAAGAAAATATTAAATGTGAAAAAATTATCCTAAATTATTAAAGTGACGTTATTGTGGGCTGTTAATATTGGGTTGGGACGAAAGAACAACCTTACTTGGCTTCTTTTTAAGCCTTTTCAGCATAAACAAAATATCCAAACAAACTTCTGCAATTTTATCTCTGTTTTTCTCAATCTAGTGCATACAGTAGGCATGGAAATACATGTTGCTTCCAGATATCAAAATGACAGCACATGTTTAAGTGATTAGAAAATCTCTTCTTTCATCCACACACAGAAAAAAAGGAAAGGGTTTCTGACATATATAAAAATCTATGTCCACACTCGTTAGAACAGCTACTATCATATTTAAAAACCCCAATTAAAAGTGTTGTGGAGGCCGTGGAGCAATCAGAGCATGTGCATTGCTGGCGGGAATGTGGAACGGTGCAGCTGTGGAAAATAGTCCAACAGCTCCTCAGAAAACTCAGAAAGGGACTCGATATAGGACCCAGCAATTCTGCTCCTGGGCACATCCCCAAAGAACTAACAGCAGAATTCCAGCCTGGGTCTGCACACCCATGTCACAGGCACTTTACCCACACCAGCCGGAGGGGGGAGGAGATCCAGACGCCCAGGACGATGAGTGTGCAAACACAACGTGGCTTAACCTCTGGATGAAATGCCGCTCAGCCCCAGGGAGGAAGCACTGACACACCTGCCCCAACACGGATGCACCTGGGGGATGTCACCCTGACTGACGCGAGCCAGTCGCAGAGGGAGGAACCGTGTGGTTCCACATCTGTGAGGCACACAGAAAAGCCAAATCACAGAGACAGAGGGTAGAAGCTGCCAGGGCTGGGCAGGGAAGTGGGGACGACAGCCTGGGGGCTGGAGGCTGCACTGCAACATGAGCGTGTTAAAGGCACGGACCTACCTCTGAACAGGGCTAACAGAGGGATCTTGTCGCGTATGTTTTAATCATAGTAAAAAATTTAAAAAACAAATATAATTTTTAAGATAAAAATAAATTTACTATAACAAAAGATTTTTAAAAATGAGCAAAGGAGGTGTGAAGGTTCTCTCTTACTGAGGAAAGCAATTCCTATATTACAGTTGATTTCTAATCATCCACAGGTTTGCCCAAATGAAAAGATGTACGTCTTGATCACTCTTCAGATGAGCGAGTCTGTTCATTCACACAACCTTTATCTGTCAAATGCCATTTACTCTGACAATTCAAATTCCAGGCTTGCCCTGAGATGGAGGGCCTGGGCAATTTTTCTAACCTTTATCTCCCTTGTTTACAGGGAAGCTGCCCTGTGGAAGTGTCCAGCTAAGAAATGTGTCCTTTACGGACTATGACACTGTGCTCAGGCTCCACACAGCTGTGGGGCAGCAGTGACCTCACAGAGGCACCGCACAGATGGGGTGGGGACCTCCCACCTGCCCAGTCACGTGGGCACAGGTGACTCTCTGAGGTGGAAGAGACCCACCCAGTTAAGACTGTGGTCAGTGGATGTGATTAAGACAATTTATCCCGTAGCTTGGAAGTCCTGCTGCCACATACCCAGGTGAGCTGGGAAAGCTCCCTGAGGGGCACCCCTTCTGGGCCAAAGTCTGAGTTTTAGGGAGAGGCAGCTCTCCCCTGTCCTCCACAAGCTCCTGGAGAGTTCACTCAATGCCTCGGGCAGCAAACACCAAATGGGGGTGTCCTGGTCTGCAGTGCAGCGGGCAGTGGCGAGGCCGTGCATTTTAATCACCTTTGGAGAACATTATACAGGTGAGCATGGCCCCACGTGTCCTCCCGGCTGGGGAGAACAGAGGTAACAGGCGGACGGCACTGACCTGGACACGCCAGGCCCAGACTCACTCCATCTAACACTCAGTGGTCTTGTTATGTTACACTTGTTGTAAGTTGGGGAACAAAACAGGATTTGATTCTGATTTTTATGGCTCTTCCCTAGTTGTGCCCAGTTTAGTTTTGTCTGTGGCTGTGCTGGAAAATAACCAGGCCATGAAGCTCAGCTGCCCTGATCACGTCGAGACTGATAGTTTGCTGGTGTTTATACCGAACATCTTTAGGGGGATAAAATGTTCCTTGATAGTAGCATCATTTTTATCGTCTATAAACCACGGAACTGTCCGGGGGGATTAGTTTATAGAGCTAGCCACCATGTGCGCCTTCACGATGAAGAGCCGCGTCCTTGCCTCGCCGCCTGTGACGGGAAGTGACCAGCCACGGCATATGCTCATTGTCCTTCACTGTCAGTAAACTTCTTTCTAACCTTTATTTCTTGGATGGGAACTCTAATGTTCGCAATAAAACTCTACTTTTTCCTTTTCTGAAGCATGATGTCACATTTTGCTTTTACTGAGGTGAAGTTCACATAACATAAACGATTTAAAAATGTACAATTTGGTGACTTTAGCACATTCACGGTGTTGTGCAGCCAGCACCTCTGTTTCCAGAACATTTTTATCACCCCAAAGGACATCCTGGACCATGAAGCAATCACCACTCATCCCCACCCACCCCCTACCCATCCCCCAGCCTCTAAGGCTGACCCTGTTCTGGATATTCTCACACATGGGCTCACGCGACATAACGTGTACAAGTTCACCAGCATTGCAGAGGGTGCCAGTTCTTTCTTCATTCCTGTGGACGAATAATGTTCCCTGGTAGGGACAGACCACAGTGTGTCCCCCTGTCCACTCAGGGACATCTGGGAATGTGTGTGTGAGTCTGTGCCTTAGTCTTCTGTTTGGAATTATTTTGAGTATATTTCTAGGTGGAACTGCTGGATCCCAGGTCAATTCCATGCTGGGGCTGTTGACCTCCTGCAAAGTGTCTGCACAGTGGCTGTGCCACGTCCCATCCCCACCAGCGACACAGGGGGTTCTGATTCCTCCACATCCTCACCAGTGCTTGTGAGTTAGCATTTTCTTTTTGGCTATGGCAGTCCTAACTGGTGTCAAGATGAACACACCATCCTGAACTTCTGATGGGATGGAATATTCCACAAAATTCAATCCAGCTTCCAGGCTGAGGAAGTGCTGGGGAGCCCGGGGACCATGTGAGGAGCCCTCGCCCTCCCGGACGAAGCCCTTGCTGCTGCCCTAATGTGAACCCTGCACTGCTGGGCTGTGCACATTCTCGTCAAGGCCAAGGACGTGTGTGAGGCACACTTTAGTCATGAGGGCCTGAGGCTTCCCCAGGACGTCTTGCCTGCCAGGGAAGTCTGGTGCTTGTAAAGAGCAGCTGGGAAGATCAGGTAGACGGGAGGGGGTTTCCTTTGTACTAATCACCATCATCGCTGCCAACTCCCATCCTTAGCCAAGAAGTCCCAATGGGAGAAGTTATTTCCATCTCTTCCTTTCCTTTTGCACTAAGTGACCTTAAACATAAAAATTATCACAGAAAGAGGAAGAGTCTAGTTTAAATGTCTGTGCATAAATCTCAAAAGCTTTTAAACTTCTAAAGTGCCTAAAATTCCTCCGGTATCCTTGATAAAAGTATTTCCACAAAATGTTTCTCACAGGCCAGCAGATGCGTGGGAAAGAGACACAAGACCAAGTCCCTTACTCCCGTCCCCCAGGTCCCCAGCACACAGTTCAACCCGTATAAATGATTACTTCCTAGGAAACAGGATCGTGGAAGGTATCATTTGATTGTCTAATTTTTAGGGACAAAGCATGTCACAAATGTGAAAAATGGGTTATCTCCTTTTGTCCCAAAGGCAGCTGCCTGAAGTGACATGAACTCTGTGGAGAGGAGATTACTGGGGCCTGGGTCGGGCCAGCATCGGGAATAGGTGAGTGAACGCAGCTCTGGAGAGAGGGTGAGTTCCACTGTGTCCTGGACATCCACAATGAGGTCCGCACCAGCTCGGGTCTGGCCCCAGGACACCTGAATCTCATTTCACCTGGTCCCCAGGGTGTGGTAAACACGGCACAGTGAATACCACCCTGTCCCCTCCTGGCGTGCTCAGTGGAAGACGTGGCATCTTTTAATAGGAAATAACTCTTAAGTACGAGGTTGGCCCACAGAAGAAAGGTCTGGCCTACTGGGGCAGGCAGAGAGAAGCAGAGTATTTATGTTGATTAAATATTATTTCGAATTAAAATTCTCTTGGCCTCATGCTTCAGTGATATCTACAAGACATGATCGTTTTGACCATCGTTAGGACAGAGGGTGAGCGCTGCTTTTCTCTCTGGAGTCTGTGGGACTCCAGGAGCAGTTTTGGAAGCTGCTGTCTGGAAAGGCAGAAACGCCGAGTCCAGACTCAAATCCACATTGCTCAGATGTCACCTCCGGAGACAGAAGGCACTTCCAGAGTCCTGATGTAAGAAGTGTTCATGAATTGGGGAATTTCACATCTGGGAAAAGCAGCAGACACGGGCACGTGTGAAAATCCCCTTCAGACACATGTAGGAAGATTGATAATTAATCAGGGCCTTCAGAAATGTCCCCCCACTTTCGTACAACCCCGAGGTGGCACCTGTTTCCATTCATAGTTTATTAACCTTAAAATATTCCTTCGGTAAGGGAGTAAAAGGTTTCATTTATCAGAGAAGAATAAAAAAAGTTTTCAAGGATAAAACCCGCTTGACTGCACATCAGGATTTCTAATCTACAGTGCAGTATTTTCCTGGTGGAATAAGAATGAGCCTTTCATGACTTACTGGCCAACATCTGAATAGTAGGAAATCCCTTCTCCTTCGTCAGCTGACTCTTCCTGTCTCACCTTTTATGGGCACAGGCGCCCACCAGACACCCACATCCTCTGCATTCCCCAGGGCGGACCCTCCCTCCCTTCCGCAAAGTGTTCCAGACAATTCACGGCCAAAGGCTGCAGCTCCTGATGACCCTCCGGGGATTCCAATCTAAGTCCCAGTTAATTTCTACCAGCTCTTGGCCACACCTTTGAAAATGTGTAAAATTTCCCAAAAGGAAAAATGGGCTCCTTTTGAGGATCCAGGAAAATAGCTCCTCCAGTCAAAATTCAAAAGTATTTATTGTTCTTAAGGATGATCAGTTAGCACTCGAGAGCTATTTCTAGATCCCGCTGGCAGGGTGGTTTGGTAGCACATCCCAAGCTAATGACAATGTGAAGGTTGGTATTTAGGCATGTTACATCACCACAGGTACCTTCCAGCGGCCTGCTTCACGCACCACAGGGCCCATGTTGAGCCTGACCTTCTGCCTATACATTCTTATTTAAAATATTAACAGAACATTACTCCTAGCTCTGGGTTCTATTCTATATTAAGGATTCCAATTACAGGGGTTGAATTATTTGGACTTTCAGAATTTCTGCTCTCCAAAACTTTTTGACAATAGATTAGGGTACTAGTGTCAACATAAGGTAAATACCTTCCATGTATAAAGAAATAAACCTCCACCTTAGGTTGCTCCCTATACAAACATTCACTCAAAATCGACCTAAATGCATTAGCCAAAGCTATAAAACTTCCAGAAGAAACCATAGGGTTTCTTTGTAACTCTGAAGTAGGTGAAGATTTCTTAGAGAAGACCCAAAGATCAGAAGCCATAAGAATAAAGGTGGCATGCTTAAAAAGTTTAATTGTCAAAATATACTGTTAAAAATAAAAAGGCCACAGATGGGGAGAAATATTTGCAAAACAGAAATCTGACAAATGACTTCTATCGAGAATAAAGAACATCCCAAGCTCGGCAGTAAGGACATGGACAAACCAAATGAAAAAATGGCAGAAGGCTTGAACACTTCACCTAAGAAGGTGTATAGACGGAAAATAAGCACAGGACCCTGGGCATCATTGGTCATTAGGAAAAAGCAAATTAAATCCACAGGAAGTGGTAACTGGATGCTCTAAAACAGCTGATACACATAGAACAAGTTTGCGAGGCCCAGTGCGGACGAAGATGTGGGGCTCCAAGAATCCCATTGGCCGCCAGCAGCGGTGCAAATGGGCACGGCTCCAACAGTGTGGCCGTGTCTTATGAGGGTCACATCCACCTGCTACAGGACCCAGCAATCTTACTCCCAGGAGAGAACCGAGGGAAATGAAATCCTGCGTCCACTCTGAGGCCTCTATGAAATGATGATAGTGGTTTTATTAATTGAGCTAAAAACCACAGGCAGTATAGATGTTCAGGGAAGGATAAACAAGCCGAGGCCCATCCATGGGGTGCAGTATGGGTCAGCAACAAGGAGCAAGGACGGATCATCCCGCGCGTGACATGGAGGCCAGTGGCAAGGCTTTCTGTGAGGGGAAAGGCTGCGTGCTGTCTGGTCTGGTTTATAAAATGATCCCGGAAAGGGAAAACTAGGGGCACAGGACAGTCCTGCAGCTGCCAGGGCCAGAGGAGGGCGGGGACTGCCAGAGAGGGGACCCAGGAAACTTTCTGGGGAAATGGATATGCTTTATGTCGTGATTTTGGTAATCGGTAGACAGCTGTAAGCATTTTATCAAGATTCATTGAATTATATGCAGATTATGCCTGAGTATACTTCACCTACAAGCAGATAAAAGGGGGGTGGGTGACGCCAGCACCAAGAAGACAGGCCCGAGTTTGAAGGCTCGTTGGGCTATGGAAAAGATACGCCCTTTCCCCACACTCCTGCAGATGCCTTTGTAAAATAGAGGATGTTTACAGAAGGAGGAAGAGTGCACACTTTAAAAATAACATTTAAACAAATGCTTCTTTTTTTAAGAGACAGAGTCTCACTTTATCACCTTTGGTAGAGTGCTGTAGCGTGACAGCTCACAGCAACCTCCAGCTCTTGGGCTTAGGCAATTCTCTTGCCTCAGCCTCTTGAGTAGCTGGGACTACAGGTGTCCGCCACAATGTCCAGCTATATTTTTGTTGCAGTTTGGCGGGGGCTGGGTTCGAACCTGACACCCTCAGTATATGGGACTGGTGCCCTACTAACTGAGCCACAGGCACCGCCCAATCAAATGCTTTGCTAAAATGCCTGCTAGGGGAATAAAATGATCTGGAGAAACCAAGAGCTAGCTTTCCTTGTCTGCAGACCGTCAGTTTGAGCATGGAACTGACAGAGACGAGAACAGTCTGGGACACAGCCCCCGGGCTGCAGAACTAGACGTGGGTCAGGTCCAAATTAGACCCAGGGGTGTGGGAAGCCCCAGGCTGCCGGCTCCATTGCTCTTGATCGCCACAAACCCCCCTGAACTGCTGGTGCCACCTGCAATTCTAATGTGCTATCGTATCACGTGGTGTACTCTGAAATGATCTGGGATAGACACGTGTTTTAGAGATGCTAGCACATGGTCTTACCTGAAATGACTGACTTGAGTGGATTCAAATTTTAAAGCAGAGAAAAAAATGAACAGTCTCCTATTCCTCACCCATAGGACCAATGAGTCCGGAAGCCTCTGCTTCGTGTTCTAAAAATAGGTGACACAGGGGCAGTCAGGTCCATGGCTCCTAGCCCACGTTTTTACAGTCTGGATGTGATTTTGCCTGGCGCATGTTGGGACGTTGACTTTCTGGACAGCTTCTCTTTCCTCCGTGCTTTCCCAGTCAGCAACACCTCAAGTGCCGGCCAGGGTCGCTGCCCCAGGGACTCGCTGCACATCCACCCCTCACTCTCTTCCGGACATGCAGGCTGCGTGGCTGGGTCAGGTCCTGGCAGTGCAGGTGGGGCCAGGGGGCAGCCACAGCCCTGTGAGGAGGAGGTGCTCTTCCTGACTTAGCGCCTAGGGACCCGTGGCACAGTGAGGGCCGGGGCATCACCGCCACACGGCCTGGTGTTATTAGGCACTGACAGTACAGGGGACTCTTGCCCATACTGACAAGATTAGAGGGTGACAATTACAGTAGGTGGCAATGATTGAGGTGCCAAATCATGAAATGACTGGTAATAAAAATAATTATTATTTATGGGCTCAGCTGCAGGCTATTAATTTCCAATGCCAACTGTACACACCAATATTTTACCAGTATTCTGAGGCTATCTTCACACCTAAGCACATGCTGTGACTCTGAGCGGAGACCGTGTTCTCAAGGCTCCGTCCTGCTGTCATCACCCATGGGGTTCTCCGTGGGGAGCGGCCACCTGCAGCCCAGTGGAGGCCACCCCCCAAAGGCAGCAAGAGGGGAGGCCAGCCTGGCAGCCAGATTACCAAACAGGCTTCCAGTCTTCAGGGTGACATTTCGGTATCTCTGGCACAGACCAGGGCCAGCACCAAGGTTATATCTACTTTGCACTTTGATTAAACAGGAGCCACATGAAGGGGAGAGATTCTTGAAGTCGGCATTACGTTGGGTTGGTTGTGCGGTGAAGAAACAGACCATCAACCCACCGGCCAACTGGGAAACATGGTCACGGGCGAGACTGGCGGGGCTGCTTTTTCCCGTTATCTTTATTTGAAATGTTCCCAAGTAGGACACGCTTTAAATAGAGCTCCAAATTCTCTGTCACTAAAAATCGCCTCCCTACTGTCACTTTCCTCCCCCTCCATTCCTTTGACTTTACCCTACTTATCTGTTATTTTATTTATTTTGTTACTCCTCTGAAAAAAGATTTTATTTTTAAATGTCGATAAAATAAAATCCGCTTCTTTTGGTGTTATATTGTGTGCTTTGACAAATGCAGAGTTGTGTGACCTCCACGGACACCTCCACCTTCCCCCAGGTCCCCTTGGTGCTCCTCTGTGGCCAAACGCTCAACCCCCAAACCTCGGCCAGTCCCTGGTGTTCTCCACCCTTACCGTCTGCCCTTTCCAGGCCCTCATGGGTCTGGACTCCTGCCGTCTGGAGTCTGAGTATGGCTATTCTGCTTATCACGATGCACTTGAGAGTCTCCCAGCTGCTGTGTGTACCCATAGTTTGTTCCTTTGTCCTGCTGAGTGGTAACTTATTGGATTCCACTACCACAATTTATTTATCTGTTTGTGCTGTTTCTGGTCTTGGGTGAATGTGAACTGAGCTATTAGAAACATCATGTGTGGTTGTGTTGACATTTTTTTTTTTTTTTACAAATATCCAGGAATGGATTACAAGGTCAAATGGCAACTGTTCAATTTCATTAAACAAAACAAAAAGCCTGGAGCATGTTGCCACTGCAGCACAGATTGGCTGCACCATTGTATTCTTGCCGGCAACTTGTGAGAGGCCTACGTCCTTGTCGGCACTTGGTAGTCTCAGCTTTTTTTTCTTAGCCATTCTAGTAGGTGTGAAGTGGTAAGTCATTGGGGTTGGAATCTCATCGCTGCTCATTCCCACAGATTTCTGCATCTTTGCTGGTCCTGGACCACACCAGGTGGACCATTTCCATGTATCCACCACTATTGCAGCGTCCTTTTGGGGTGAGGACAAATCCCCGCCAGTGTCGCCCCCACCTCTCGACACTGCCTGGGGACCCTGTGGCTTGTGCAGTCGGTGGGTGTGGGACAGTGCTTGTGGCACCTTTGCTGTTTTCCATGAAGACAAACAACTCACAGGCAGCTTCTTCCCCAACGTGTGACTCTTGTTGGAGAGGAGGGCCTGGGGGAAGGAGAGCCCACACGGACCGACCCCCAGGCAAAGTCAGAGAGGTGGGCTGGGGGGGGAAGGGGCGCTGGCACGGACTGACCCCCAGACGAGGTCATGAAAGACAACTTTCTTCTGTAAAGAAACTAAAGAGAAACTCAGCTCCCAAGTTCTTACCTATGATATGAATGCATTTTATTTTGCCTACTATTCCCTTTTCAGACATTATAATACAAAAACAACCTCTGTCTTTCTAATACATGAACATGAGCCTCACTCCCTAGCAAGAGTCGTACAGGGAGTAATACTTAAAATTACATCAATATAATATGACTTTTCAGATTTGTCTCTGCTCTTTGCCACAGATACCACCGATAACCTAGTGCTCTCCCAAAGGCTTCCTAAAACATCAGATTTGGGCCTCAGGGAGCAGCAGGGTGCCCAGGGGCTCAGCAGGAGGAGGGCTGTTTCCCAGCTTCTGGGTCAGGTCTTAACCAGATCCCAGGACTGGTGTGGGACCACTCTAGGGGTGTCCTGTCCCCGCCCTGGCTGCGGCTGGCTGCCGACGCATCACCTGGGGAGGTCTTGGACCCCAGGGACTGATGGATAGTTCCTGACCCCAACTAGATTAGCTGCTCCCTGATTGCTCCTGTCATGGCACAGAGTATGGCACTGTCCCACATTTCACACAGGCCACAAGGCCTTGGAAGTAGGGACCAGCCTCATTTCTGCATCTGCCCCCAGCATGTGACACCCAGATCATGCTGCATGCGGCTGTTCAATGAATGGATGTGGCACTGCTGTGCCCCCCTCCAAACTCATGTCCTTCCCACACAGAGTCTTCTACTTTGGGGCCATTTTCCTGACCATTATTATGGCTGCCTGAGTTCTGAAGCACAGCGTTGGTGGGTGACACTGTGGAGACCTGTCCTGCCCTCACTGCTCCCCCCTATTCCCTAAGTCACCTTCACACGTCAGGAAACTGCAAACCCACAACCTCAACCCCTCTCCCCAGTCCACGCCACCCCAGTAGAGTTTCTGCTCATTGTTTCTCTTAGATGATCTGGTTTTATCTGTCTGCATTATCAGCGAGAACCAGGCCTCTGAAATGGAGCCATAAGGAGGGAGGTCGCCAGTCTCAGAGAAAGGAGGGTCCTGACTCTGCGCTTTGCATCTGATTAGATAAACAAGACAGTGTCTGCTGAAACCAAAGTCCAGAAGGTGAAGCAAGGAATCTGGAATGCATGGACCCCCCTGCACTCCCTGGAGGCTTAGCTCTGGTAATGTTTGAACTAAGCGTTTGGGGACAACTGTCCGTGAGAAGCCAAACATACTTTAAGCAACCTTGGGGAGGTACCATGACTCAGGGGCTTAAGGTTACAGAGAAAGGGCTGAGTGAGCCAGCATGGCTCTCTGAACAGCCATAAAAGGCCTATTTTCCACACTGACTGAGTATCTCTGCTTTAAAATTAAATTTTAACTTTACACCAACAAAAGACAACTTCTTAGCAGCCTTCATGTTCCTGGGAGGAGGGAACACACAGGCCAAGAGGTGCCATGTGCAGTTCTGGTGACCAGCGCTAGGTGGCACTCGGCTGTGTGCCTCTGGCCAGAGAACCCACCCGCCCTGACCTCAGGTTACTTTTGCAAGTGGTGGCGCTGTCGGATTCCCAGATGGCAGTTCCAGTGACGACTCATCTCCTGGGGTGGAGGGTAGGTCCCTCATCAGTCATGGGAGCTAACCTCTCATGGGGAAAATTCTGATGACATTGTTGATGCCAGTGTTCTAATGATGCCTAAAGAGCACTTTAAACTCCACTTCTTTGCACAGGGCTGTTGACTAACTCAGCGATTAATGCATTTTATAATTAATTCCCTTCCTTCTGACCTGGCTAAAGGAAGATGCTCTAAATGTGAGTATGGTGGACCTGTGAGATGAAGACTGGCTGCAAAGGCCCAGCAGACAGGGGTTTCAGGTTACTGGGCCTGATCCCTGCATGCCCTGTGTGGTGACGGAGCTGCCACTTCCAGACTCCAGAGCCTTCACTCTTTGGAGCCCTTTCCAACAGTTCGCCTACTTAAGCCTTGCAAAACCTCTGAGATGTGGGCACTGTTCTCCTGTCCATCTTATGGGTGAGGAAACTCAGGTGCACAGAGGTTGGGGGGCTCAGCTGGTGTGTAACAGAGCAGTTCACACAGCTTCACAGGGCCTGTTCCTGCATATGGGACCTTCCCAAGGAACGGTGATGACTTCACTTCTGCTGGTCTTCATGGAGCTGTGGCTAAGCCAAAGGCAGATGGGCAAACCATCTGCAGAAATGAACGATATGCACTTGAGGCTTGCAGACAACCACGAGAAACCAGGCGCGAGCCCACGGAGATCACTGGAGGAAGCTGCAGCCCAATGTGGCCACTCCATGGCACATTAACCCCCCTCCCTGCTGGAAGGTGACTGGGGCAGACAGAGAAGCAAGTTGATCCTGTTACTTTTTTTTTTTTTTTGGCTGGGACCGGGTTTGAACCTGCCACCTCCGGCATATGGGGCCAGAGCCCTACTCCTTTGAGCCACAGGCGCCTCCCAGATCCTGTTACTTTTGAACAATTCCAGGCAAAAGCTGTGCAGGGAGCCCCAAGGGCTGCAGGCTACCAGGCGGGAATATGGGCATATCTCATGGCTTCCCTTCACAGATTCATTGTGGAGGAAAGGCTGTTAGGAAGATTTTTCTAAAAGGCTGGGCAGTTTCTGCAAGGTAAAAAGAATGAATGGATAAACACTTCCTGAAGCAGAGAGTTTAGCTGGACCTTTGTGAGAACGAGCGATATGGGGCAGGTGTTGAAAATCAGTGCCCACCTGTTGGTCCAGGGAGGAGGCCAGCTGGTAGACGGGACCGGCGGGTGTCGGCCTGCTGTGGAGGGGACTGGCAAGTGTTGGCCTGCTGGTAGACGGGACCGGCAAATGTTGGCCTGCTGGTGGAGGGGACCAGTGGGTGTCGGCCTGCTGTGGAGGGGACCGGCGGGTGTTGGCCTGCTGTGGAGGGGACCGGCAGGTGTCGGTCGGCCTGCTGTGGAGGGGACCGGCGGGTGTCGGTCGGTCTGCTGTGGAGGGGACCGGTGGGTGTCCCAGGTGAACTCCCTCAGTTAGGAGCTGGAGCGTGGAGAGAAAGCCACAGCCCTGTCCCCAAGCAGACCTGCCCTGGAGGTAGCCCTAAGAGCAGGGAAGGGCTCCAGAATGCCGGGCAGCAGCAGGAGGAGAAAAGGGCAGGAACAAAATGAACAAAATGAAAGGGTAGGAAAGCGGCTTCTCATTGGACGTTGGGAAGGGCATTAAGAAGACGGAGAAAGGTGGGGAAACTTATGAACAGGGAGGTCTCAGGGAGGTGGCTGAGGTGCCAGCACCAGTGGGAGAAGTCTATAAATCTGATGGGGAGAGAAGCATCCATGTCACTCAACCCTCGGGGCTGTCCCAGAATGGAGAGATTGTGATGGCTCCTGATGACCAGAAGTGTATCTGTTTAAAGCTCGAAGATGTCCTCAGGACGTCAGAAGCTCCTGTAGGGACCTGAATGCATCTGATGACAGAGACAGGCAATTACAACCTTGGGAACAACTGAGAGAGACCCAGTTTGACTTTGAACGCGACAGGCTTACATAGCCTGATGAGTTAGTGGCCAAGCAGCCTGGCATTCTAGTCTGTTGATTTTCATACTCTGTGTTGCCCTTGCAGCCTGATATTAGGATGATTAAATGCAGACAGTAGAAGTCAGATCCAAATTCAGGCTTCCTTATTTATATCTTTAAAGTAATACTTTGGAAATCATCTTACTAAGAATTGTTGCTACAATATTGCCAAGATAACAGCAAGTGCACTGGGGGTGCACGGGTGCAGCGCTGGTGACAGGCCTGGAGCTGTGGCCAGGCAGATGGGCATCCCTGCGGTGGCCCCAGGGAGCGTGCAGGTGGGGGCTGCACCCAGGCTGGGTTCCCATTTGTTTTTTCACCATCAGGTCTGACCCTGCAAACAGCTCTCTGGGTGTCTGGACTTCCCTGCTAAGCCTCCCTGGTGTGCAGAGTATTTGGACAAACACTGAACACACATCCGCAATTAAAAAAAGAACAATAAACCACAAGAAATTGATCTTTTTTCAGTCTTGTGGAAAGATAAGGGATGGCTCATTTGTCCAGACATAAAACCCGGGGTCCTGGGTTAGAGGAAACCAAATGACATTAATGTCCATTCCAGAGAGGTGACTCAGCTGCCGCCCTGTTCTCATGACATGGGGTGAAAACAGCCTCCAGAACATTCATTCTTCTTAACAGCATTTGTTAGAAGAAAAGTAAATAGCAGTTTCCATCCACAAAATGGAAGGCAGCAACCGGCTGCGGCCAGCCGCACTTCCTCCCGATGCTCCTGCTTCTGAGGCTCTACAAAGGTTTTGTGACATCACAGAAGCCTCAGTGGTAATGCACGAGAGGGGACAGTTAACACAGACCCAGGGCAGGTCTGCGATGCTCACGGCATGAGTTCCAGCTTCCTTTAGGGGTTAAATATCCATACTGTGACTTCTCCTTCACAAAGTATGTGTTCAGCGTCTTCATAAGGTGACTCCTGGAGGGTCGGACCCACGCTGTCTCTCAGAGACTCTTGTGTGCACCTGTGTGGAGGATGGCTGTGGTCTCCTGGCATCACGGCCTCCGGGTGGGTGCAACTTTGACTGTGTAATGCAGCCGGGTGGAAGCAACATCAGGAGGGGTTCAAGGTCTCTCCCTGCCATGCCGGCCACACCACATCCTGGAAGTGTTGATGATGCCACCCGTGAGGCCCTCTGGGAAGGGGTGTGCTCAGGGGTGGCTGCCCACACCTGCCCAGTAGGCGAGAGAGCACTGCGCTGACTCCCGCTGGACACTCTGGAGGTCACAGATATGTCAAATTCAACGTGTTTAAAATCAGACTTGGGATCTCATTTTCTCCATCCTTCCTCCCAGCAATAACACCCCAGCCCCTCTGTGTTCCTTCGCCCCATTCTTGCAAGTCCACAGCTCCAGCACCTGCTGCAGCCTCTCCACTCACGAGGTGCCCTGCCTGCCATGGGGCCACCCCCCCATTCTCAGAGGCCCTCCACTCACTGAGGTGCCCTGCCTGCCATGGGGTCATCCCCCCCATTCTCAGAGGCCCTCCACTCACCGAGGTGCCCTGCCTGCCATGGGGTCACCTCCTCCCCATTCTCAGAGGCCCTCCACTCACCGAGGTACCCTGCCTGCCATGGGGTCACCTCCCCCCCCATTCTCAGAAGCTCTCCACTCACCGAGGTGCCCTGCCTGCCATGGGGCCACCACCCCCTTCTCGGCGGCCCTCCTAACTGGGGCCTCATAGTCACCTGCTCTGACCGCACTGTGTGCTCGGTCTTGCCTGCCCGCCATCCAGATACTGAGCCTGAAGCTGCTCTCACGCCACTTTCTAAAATGCTGAGTCCTCTCTGTTCCTAAAGCTGGGGAGACACAGTGCTCCAGGCCTCCTGATGCTGGGTCTGCAGGCCTGGCCCAGCCTCCCCCGGGGGCCTCCATCCTCCCTGAGCTGTCCACTTCCCTATCACTCTGCTGGTGGCCCCCTCTTGGCTCTCTGGTGAGCTGTTTCTCGCCGATTCCTTCAGCCTGTCAGGTGGGGGGGCCTTTGCCGGCCCTTCCCTGCAGGGCCCAGGCCCTTCCACACTTGCCTACCTGCGCTGGAGTTAGTGTACCTGGGCCAGAAAGATGCAAAGGCAAATAGATTTGCAATTAACACTGTCCTTCCCCATCCGCACCTGGTCTATAGGACCGATTCCCAGCATCATGGAGCATGGCCTTGTGTCACCCTGTCCCCTTCTCCAGGGAGGCTGTGGGGACAGCAGGACACAGGACACACGCCAGCAGCAGCAGACCCTGCCAGCCCCCAGGCGCCCAGTGAGAGCAATGGAAGGTTCTAGGCCTTGTCTGCCTCTCCGTAAGCAGGATTTGGTCAGTTTGGTCAGGCACAGCTTACTGCCTCTCAAGTGTTCAGTAACCTGAGGGGACACACTTACTTAGGAGGTGTAAGGTATATACAACTATTCTAAATCACACATGAACTTTATCAACACCCTATATAAACGGGAAAGAACACACGACCTCCTTAGAAGGTAACCTCTGGCAAGATAGTGGGGAAGGCATCTTGGCTTATTCATAAGCTTCCCAACCCTCCCCCCCAAGAAAAACAATAAACGAAGAAAATCCAACCACTGGACACCAACGCTCACATCTAAATTTCGAACTGAATCACCACTTCCTTAGGAGCTTACCCCTAAAGTGAGTCCCCCCGGGACGTGCCCAGGAGGGACTGAGGGGCCAGGAGAGACTGACGGGCCCAGGGACGGACTGACTGGCGGTCCCCAGGACCGACCGACAAATCTCTGGAAGGGCTTCGCTCGTGTTGGAGGCGTTTGTGCCGAGCGCAGTGTGAGCGCAGTGTCCTGCGACCTCACGGACACGCCCTCTCACCTGGCCTCCCTCTGCCCAGACTGCGCAGGTCCGCAGGTCCCCCTGGCAGCCCCGGACCATGTCCTGCCCTCCTCCCGCCACCGCTGCGGGGACCAGGGAGGCGACAGTGCCCAGGGTGCCAAGAAGCAGCTGCCAACCTGACCTCACGCGGCTGGCTGTGAACCACAACTCTCTGCCTTCCATCTGGGATCGTGGCTGATGTCACCGTAGGATTCGCAGGTGGCTCAGCGTGACAGTGATTTCTCAGCACCAAATATTACTTCTTGTCATGCAAAACAGTAGCACATTTGTGAAGCTCTCGCTCTGACACGCCAGGAAGGAATTCAGGAGGAGACACTCGAACGCTCTGAGTTTTCGGGCTGACTCATCCCAAAATGAGCTCCAGCTACAAACGTGCCGCCCTTCACCCCCTTCCCAGCTCAGGCCTGGGGACCCGCGAGGCCCTGGGCCAGTCTCAGAACACGCTGGGCTGCACAGACCAAGGCTAGGAGGTGGTGGGCAGACACGTTCTTCTTGCTCCCTTCTTAAAAGACCCCAGAAACCAAAAACCAAGAGGAAAAAAATGATCCGTAAACTACCCAGTCGGACCCTGCGTGGTTCCAGACCCGCTGTCACCACCTGCGGTCGCCTCCGCAGAGCCAAGAACCAGGTGTAGGGACTGGACTGCAGGCTGGTTCTGGCAGTGCCAGCCCATTGGCGGTGGCCCTTCAAGTCCCCACCCCCTCCTGTCCAAGTCGGAGGTCCCCTCCCAGCCCTCAGGCCTTTTTGGGGAAGAGCAGGACCTTCAAAGATAAGTCAGATCTGAAGTTCAACTGAGCTAAGAAAGTTCACCTTAAAAAGGCAATTAGCTGAAATAAGGGAAAACTAACTACACTGGCACTGTGTTACCCCATTCTGTGCACTCATTTGCTTTGAACAGTGACTACTAATGGTCTGTGTCCCTCTGAAACCTACAAGTTGAAATCTGGTCCCCCAGGTGTTGGTATAAGAGGTGGAGCCTTTGGGAGATGGTTAGGTCTGGGGTGGAGTCCTCAGGAAGGGGATTGTCCCCTCATATAATGAAAGAGGCTGGGGAGCACGTGTGTCCCTCCCACCCTGGAGGAGGCCTCTGTGAAGCAGACAGCCTTCCCTACACTCCAGCCCACTGCTGCCCTGGGCCTCCAGCCTCCTCAACTGCAAGAAATAAATTTCTGCTGTGTATAAATTACCTACTGTAAAGTATTTTTTTAATAGCATCCCAAATAGACTACGACAGTAACTGGTTTGCAGAGAGGTGGTTATTAAGATCTTTTAGGTCAAGAGAAACCTTCAGAAGGCAAGCGGGTGAACACAGGCTGAGTTGAGGTGACCGTGCTGAGTGCATCAAAGCCAGTTTGCAACGACACAAAACTCCTTAGAAAGTAACGGAGTTGAAAGTTTTTCTAAAGCAAAACAACAACTCTGAAGAAGCTTTTTAAAAATAAGTTTTGTTTGTTTTAGTTCCCATGGGTAGTTAAACAAACAAAACCCCACAGTCTCTTTGGAACACACCAAATTAGGTTTCCCCAAGTTTATATGGCAAACACCTTTGCGGAGTGAGTGTGACACGTGCTTTCATCACCTGGTTGTTCTTTGGAAAAGACACTGATCACACTGACATGACTTGTTTCCCTTGAGCAAGGTCAATGCTAATCCTGAGAAACCCCAAACCCAACCCTCATCTGTAAACGAGGTTTTACCTTTGACGTTTCTACCTAAAAACATGTTCTGTGCTTCTCCCCAGCCAACATTTGGCAACCAATGCCTATCCCCATGAGGATGGAATTTATAACAAAGGGCAAAACTAAATGGGACAGTCAACTATAAAACTGAAAACTGCTGAAGCCAAGTCAGTGGTTAGGAAAAAAATTGGAAGTGTGTGGGTGTGTTCCCAAGGTCTTAGGAAAATTCCGGAAGTCCAGCAGATGGTCTCTGTTAGGAGGCGTTGGAAGCCCCAGGAGCTACATCTTCTTCTGCTGTTCTTTTTTTTTTTTTTTTAATAATAGGTTTATTTATGAAAACATTTTTCCTCTTAAATAGTTCTCTGCGAAAACTTACAAGAGGTAACGCTGGCCAAAGTGTTGACCTCAAATGCCTCCCCTGGCACCCAGGACATGCAGGTGGCAACATGAAACCCCCCCGGGGAGGCAGATGTCTAACTTCTCTTATTTACTCAGGCTGAATTAGTACTTTTTCTTTAATCAGTTGTAAATAGTATAATTCAGATTTCAATCGTCATTGTGTTTTTCCTCCTTTGGAAAATGATGCAGTTATCATGATAAAATTTTCCTTTGTGTGTTGTGTTTATATAAACATAATTAAGTGAGAATCGTATTCAAGGAATCAGAAATTAGTGAAGAAAGAATATTTAATAACATTTGGATTTTCTGCTCTCTAATTTTAATTTTGAATATATGCTTGAACACTCATGGGATGATTCTTTTCTTACCATGGTTGTTTTGTTAACCAGCTTCTGAGTTATGAAGGCTAACCATTGGCTCTTTCAGGGAGGGAGACAGAAATTCCCATTTGACCAAAGTTTCAAAAGCCATGTGGTGAGTTAATGTTCAGAAAACATTTAAAACTTTATTTAAATTTCTCATCTGCTTATGAGCATTTCTACTTTTTTCACATATACAAATTGGTCTCCAGAAGGTTTATAAAATATTAGGTCTATATAACAAAATATTATTTTATGAATAAATTAAAATGGGAACTCCTATCTAGGCTGAATGGCTAATGAGGCTGCAGAAACCACCAGCGAGAAACCCTTGTTAAACTTTAGAAGCCAGCTGGCTGCGTGTTTTGGAGAATTTGTCCGATCAGTACACATGGTTACTGGATATACTGTGAATATGGAACATGTTCAAGAACGTTAGATTCTCTTGGCCTTGTGGAGATTACTCAATTCATCAAGAATTTTAATCAAGCATCTCACAGAAGGAACTTTAGCAATTATCAAGTGGCAGAAACCATGACCAAGGCGAGCCTCGCTCACATTCTGCCTTCTCTGACCCTTGGAACAGAAGGCTTTTTCCGCTCTAAAAGGAGCAGGTGGCCTATCTTATTCCCGCCAGGAAGACCATGGGGTGCAAACAGATCAGATTAAAAGAAATTAGATCAATGGTGTGGGAATTTACATTTTAAAAATTTGCGTGGCAAGCCTCCCCAAATTTAAATAATTTTTGAAAAGTTCCATTATTTCCAAATATTTCACAAAAGTGGATTGTGTCCCCCAGGGAATGATGAGCATCTGGAGCATACAAGATTTCACAAGACTTAGGCGCAAGTCAACACATTTGCTTTTTGTCACAGTGGGAAAAACATGGGTAAAGTGGTTCAGATATGAAAGACTTTTAGGTATGGGGCCAACCCACCTTGAAGAGCCACTGTCAAACCCCGTTACAGATAAAGCTAGATTTTCCCTTCTCCCCAGGCTACGTGGAGGTGGGAGCTTACTCTGTCTAAAATGCCAGCATTTACACGTCATGAATATGTAATGTCCAGAGGATTCTCTGGTTCTTTCCTGAGTGTTCTCTCTCAACTAGGTTTTAAGCTTCCTCGGCTTTGAGGCTCGCAGGAAGAATTCATGTCATCGTCACTCTGCCATGGTCTCTCGGGTGGCCGTGGAGAAGCGCTGGCCCTCAGGCTCTTTGTCTATAAAGGGGGTGTTGTGGGGATCCCCGCGTCACAAGGCAGGCTCAGGGAGTGATTTGATCCCTGTGCCCTGCACTTTCCTTGCTTTTTCCCTCATCGCTATCCCACTGCCTGGACCTACTTCTAAAACAGTTAGTAGAAGGCTGGGCTTCAGCAGCTGTCAGCTAACTCATCCTACTCATGTTACCACTAATAAAAAATTCTTACACCTAAAAACTGGCAGAAATTTATGGTTGATCTCTTTTGATAAAATGGTCTAAGTGAGCCATAAAAGGCACTGTTGTATATCATTAAGTCAGAAAACATTTTTTAAATGAATTTGGTTCAGAAAAAGGGTGTTTTTTTTAAAAAAAAAAAATCTACCTAAACTGATCAGTTGGTGGACTCGGGGCTCCCTGCCCGGCTGATCCGCTGTGAAGTTGGCTGTGCTGCTGAGCAACGGAGAACTCTCAACTAATATCTCTGATCTTTTGTTTACATTCGAGTGACGTCTTTTCAATAGGTGCTTTAGTCTTCCTCATAACAAATATGCATGTTATTATTTTTAGTTACACTTGATAAACAGATTGCACACTAGGTTTTTTCCTAAAGTTCTATAAAAACAGTAGAAACAACCCAGGAGAAGGGACAAGAAAAAGAAAAAACAAACAGACAAAAACGCCCACAACACCCAAAGCAAACCCCCCCGCCACCCCCCAAAGCTGGATTTTGGTTCATATTTGTGAGCTTTTCTAAAAACACTACCAGAGCCCTGAACGCTCTGAATGGATGGAGAGGTGACCTCCCACGCAGTCTGTGTTTGCTGGGTCCCAAGTTGGACACCTTCTTTCTCCAATAGGAGACAGCTGTGCAAAAGCAGATGTTAGCCCTTCCCTTCAAACCGTGAGGGCTGTTAAAGCTTAACTGCCGAGAACATTTTCACTGGATTCAAAATAGCATAGATAAATTTGTGACTGTAACAACAGGGCGTCAAAGCCTCCAAGTGGTCCTCTCACAGCCCCAGATATCAGGCTGATTGATTGTCCCTCCCCTTGCAACCCACACCCTCTCCTGTGCCCACAAAGGCCTATTCATCCACGTGGAGTGGACATAACTGTTCAGGGCACTTTCTTTCTTTTTTCTTTAAGAGACAGTCTCACTTTATTGCCCTTGGTAGAGTGCCGAGGCATCACACAGCTCACAGCAACCTCCAACTCCTGGGCTTAGCCTCCGGAGTAGCTGGGACTACAGGCGCCCACCACAACGCCCCGCTTGTTCAGGGCACTTTCTGCTGTGTTCACATGATACATCATTCCTTCTGCTACTTCACTTTGCAAGTGGCAGCTCCACTCAGAGCTGAGACTTCTGGCCTCCAGTTTTGATTTACTCCAAAAACGTCTGCCTTGCCAAGATTGTGAAATACGCCACCTACAATGTTCTTAAAAAGTTGAAAAGAGTTCAAGCATTGATTAATGGAAAAATATGTATCCATCACTAAGTGGAGATGAAAAATATAAATCCACTTTTAAAGTGCTCTTGAAACAACTTTTTTCTTCTATTCAAGCGCGTATATATTAACAACCCCAAACCTGAAACCCTAGTCAATGTACAGGGCCACGAAGTGATGGCCTGTAGTACTATGGGGGTTTCAGGTCTGCCTATGCTGCTGCCCTCTTAGTCCGAGTCTGGCAGAACCTCCATGAAGAAGGCTGAGGCTCTGCTGACTCACTCGTAAGTAAACAGATTGTAAAACTTATCTGCAGACAAATATCAATGGGGTCGGATAAACAGTCGGCCAGAGGAGGTTTTCCAAAAAATCTCTGACTGTCATGTAATATTAACAGGCCTGTGCTGCAGGCTTGGCAGGCCCGTTGTGGCTCCGAGCAACATTATGACCAAGGATGGTAAGTGGCTGGGAACACACTCCTATTACTCATGTCCCTGCAGCCCCGGCTCTGGGAAGGGGCGTACACTCAGGTGGGTGGGACCTGCTGCTCCACTCCAAACACAAGTAAAGCCCCCACAGTGACCTCTCTCTGAAATCTCTCTGTGCATATACTCTGACATGTGTAACAGTTGGAACAGATGACAGAAGACAAAGATTTGTCATTCGTAGTAAAGAAACAGCAACTTAAAACATGATGCTGATATTATCGTATCACTAGGGACTGGAAAACACCTCTCACTCTTTCCCTACAGGATAAAAGGGGCCACTTAGTTACTTCTATTAAGATTTCGAATGGCTTAATGTTAGACTATCACAGGATTTGATTACAGGACGGTCAGTATATGGCATTAGCAAGTTAGAGAGAGAAGTGGGGCATGTCCGACATTTCCCTACTGAGAACTGGAGCCCCACAAAGGTGTGTTCTCCAGAAAATGCACCGTTCTATACCACAGGCCTTCTAGGGGTCAGATCCCAGCACTCTGGAACTTGAGGAGCACAGAACTCCTTGGGCCAAGACAGCCCAGAGCAGTTCTACCCAGAGCCCCTTGGGAGCCTGGGCACAGCCTGGCCTGGGCACCGCCCGTTCTGCAGAGTGATTGTGTAAACCATCACAAGCCCTGGGTTGGTCTCCAAAATTCCTTCTCTATCTGCATGAGTCAATCACACAAATCCCAAAGGCATGCCCATTAAGAAAAGCAAAGAGGGTCCACAGTGGCTGGGCAATGCAGGGTGTCGGTCCTAGGCAGGTGTGGGGTGGGAGGGTGTCAGGCTGGTTCTGCACAAGCTGCCCTGTCACACCTGTAGCTGCTCTAGAAGTAAGGTCCATGGGGGAACAGCAGAAGGCGAGAAGAGCGCCCTTGGTCTGTTCTGACCTCGTCCTCCTGAGGACCTGGTGCTGCCTCCGACTCCTCACTTACCCCTCCTCCCTCAAGTGGAGCTGGAGCTAGGGTAATTTTCACAGCCACAAAAATGACAGTTTTTTAAAAATTATTTTTCATTAAATCATAACTTTGTACATTGATGCATTTATGGGGTTCAGGGTACTGCTTCAATATACAATGTGAAATGCTTACATTGAACTAACACATCCATCACAATTATACTCATTTCTTAATTATCTTGAAATGTACCATTGCATCATGCACGTTAGGTGAGGTCCCCCAAATACTCTCTCTCCTTCCACATCTCCCCTTGCTCCCCTCTCTCTCCTCTTCCCTTCTACTTTCTGGACTATAGATATGTCTTGCCATTTGTATGAATGTATAGGTGATTATATGTTGATTTCATAGTAGTACTGAGTACACTGGATACTCTTTCCCCCATTCTTGAGATACTTTACTAAGAAGAGTATGCTCCAGCTCCATCCAGGTAAACATAAAAGATGTGACATCTCCATCTTTTTTATGGCTGCATAGTATTCCATGGTGTCCATATGACACAATTTGTTAATCCATTCATGGGTCGATGGGCACTAAGGCTGTTTCCATGTCTTGGCTATTAGGAATTGGGCTGCAATAAACATTCTGGTGCAAATGTCTTTGTTGTAAAATAATTTTTGATCATCTGGGTAT
>CAUYRH010040596.1:0-19374 GCA_963574655.1 Perodicticus potto
AGTATCCTCAAACTCTTGGGCTCAAGTGATCCTCCTGCCTCAGCCTCCCAAGTAGCTGCAACTACAGATGTGCACCACCCCTCCTGGCTAATTTTTCTATTTTTTAGTACAGAGGGGGTCTCGCTCTTGCTCAGGCTGGTGTCCAAATCCTGAGCAATCCACCTGCCTCAGCCTCCCAGAATGCTGGGGTTACAGGCATTCCTTTTTTAATTGAAGTGAATCGTACATGTTGTGAAATGCACACATCTTACATGTACCGCATAGTGAGTTCCTGGTGTAGTTTTCAGTGATCGTAGGGTCTTCATTTAATTGGAGAAACCCTGACCTGGCTACCTAATCCCTTCTGTGGGGCATTCAGGTTCTTTCCTGGTTTTCTTCATTATAAATAACACTGGGATGAGCATCCTCATAGCGTAGGCTTTGCTCATGTCCAGGGTTATTTTGGCCACCTCCAGTTCCTAGAGGGAGAATTGCTGGGCCAGCGAATGTACACACTCAGGACCGTCATGCCTCTCTAGTGCAAAAGACTGAGCCCGTCTTCTGTCCCCCCTGCAGTGGGAGGTGGCACCCTGTCCCTCACTTCTGAGCCAATGCCACTTCCCAGTGCTGACCCGATCTTGATGCCTCTCACCCTCAGCTGCACAGAAGCTCTGCCGCCTCCTGGGACTGGGGGTGACGGATTTCTCTCGAGCTCTGCTCACCCCTCGAATCAAAGTTGGCCGAGACTATGTGCAGAAAGCCCAGACTAAGGAACAGGTAGGTGGGGCTAACAGCAGGCAGGAGCCCTGCTCCGGGATCTTTAAACAGTTTGTGCCATTTTTCTCACTCAGCAGACTTTTGCCTAGTGCCTGCTCAGTGGTGGACTCTGGTCTGGGTGCCGAGAACAAAAGCAGTAATCAAAGCCAAGACCAGGGTGTCATGGAACTCGGGTTGTGAGAGGGAAACAGATATTAAAGAAGACAGATAAAGAGGCTGCTTTCAGACAGAGATGCCGTCTATGAAGGAGGAGGTGTAGGCGGTCAGGAAATTCTTCTCTAGGGAGATGATGTTTGAGGTGAGACCTGGATGGTTCAAGGCAGTGAACGTAAAGGCCCTGGGGCCAGAACAAGCTTGGCAAGTTGGGAATATAAGGGAAGTCAGTGCAGCTAGAGAGCAACGGAGAGGGTGGTTGAAGCTATGATTGTTAGCAGGGGACAGATCACACAAGGTCTTAGGGACCACAGTAGGGAGGTGAGTTTTATTCAGAGCACATAGGAGGCCAATAAGGCTTTAAGGGAGCAATTTGATTCCATTTATGTCTCATGGAAAAATCCCTTTGTGTGCTGCCTGGGGAATTGGACTCAGGGACACAAGTAGAGGCAGGGAAACATGAGAAGGCCACAGCCGCAGTCCAGGCAAACAATGATAGTGGCTCAATCAGGGTGGAGGCAGTGAGGATGGAGAGAACACAAGTCAGAGAGGTTTCCAAAATCCAGCTTTCAGGCAGCAGCCTCTGCTGGCCTCAGGCCAGGCATTGAAATATGAGGATGAAGTAGAAAGTGGGAGAGATGGGGAGTTCTCAGGTGGGGAACTATTGTCAGTCTTCATTTTATAGATGAAGAAACTGAGGCACAGAGAGGTTTATTCATGTGCCCGAGGTCACACAGCCTCTGAGTGGTAGAGCTGGTAATTGAACCCAGGTTCTTTGGCTCCAGAGACCACAATCTTAACTGCTATGCCATAGAAATTGGTTTCAGTGGCAGGGGGAGGACTCATTTCATCAGCTAACGTGCCCTGAGCACCTTCATAGTACCTCGCACGCAGGACTTCAGTACTATTCGACTGTTGTTCCTGTCCTCATTCTTGTGCTATTTATGATCAAGAAGCCGGAAGGTGAACCAGGAGGGCACCGTGCGCAAGGACCCGTTCCCTGCCCTGTCCACACCCCATGTCTCCTGGGTGTCTGATGTGCAGGCTGCACCCTCTCTGTGACCCTGCCCTGCAGGCTGACTTCGCGCTGGAGGCCCTGGCCAAAGCCACCTACGAGCGTCTCTTCCGCTGGCTGGTCTTGCGTCTCAACCGTGCTTTGGATCGCAGCCCCCGCCAGGGTGCCTCCTTCCTGGGCATCCTGGACATCGCAGGCTTTGAGATTTTCCAGGTCTGTTCTCATGCAGGAATGGGGGTGGGGGAGCTCCTTCACTCTGGCCCTGTTTCTCTGTCCTCCTCTCTCTGGGACTCAGTCCCCCTCTCTCTAGGACTCTGTCCTTCTTTCTTTGGGTCTCTGTTCCTCTTTCTGTGGGTCTCTGTCCCTGTTTCTGTGGGTTTCTATCCCCCTCTCTGTCCCTCCTACTCACATGTCCTTTGTCCCCACAGCTGAACTCCTTCGAGCAGCTCTGCATCAACTATACCAACGAGAAGCTGCAGCAGCTCTTCAACCACACCATGTTCGTGCTGGAGCAGGAGGAGTACCAGCGTGAGGGCATCCCCTGGACCTTCCTTGACTTTGGCCTTGACCTGCAGCCCTGCATTGACCTCATTGAGCGGCCGGTGAGCCCCAAACCCCTCTCTACCTGTACCCCGGGTTCAAATCCGTCTCCCCTGCTGTCTGTGCGACTTTGTCCAGCTCCTCACCTGCTGGGCCTCAGGGCACTCCACTGGGTCCGTAGGAAGATGAGAGCACCTGCTTCCTGGATCTGTTGTGACCATTAGACAGTCAGGACGCAGAGCATGCCTGCCATTGCGCCGGCTTGCATAAGTAGGTTGTTCAGAGGCTCTTACCATAACTGACGTTCTCACGTGTGGTTGTATGTTCAAGTATTACTAAAAATGAGCAGCAGCGTAAGTGTCCATTATCTAGGGGTCTAACTTACTCTTCCCTCGTATGAATGGTCAGGCGAACCCCCCTGGACTGCTGGCCCTGTTAGACGAGGAGTGCTGGTTCCCAAAGGCCACCGACAAATCGTTTGTGGAGAAGGTAGCCCAGGAGCAGGGTGGCCACCCCAAGTTCCAGCGGCCGAGGCACCTGCGGGATCAGGCTGACTTCAGTGTCTTGCACTATGCGGGCAAGGTAGGGGCTGAGGCCTAGCCTTGGGGGCACGTGGGCGGGAGTGGAGATCAAGATACAGGAAGGGTACAGAGGGAAATCATGGGTCTCCTGATGTCCAGACAGGGTATAGGCTAACACGCCCAAAGAGCAAAAGCTTCCTTAAGGAGGAGATATTTGCAGTAGGTTTTGAGGGATGGGTATAAGTTCACCAGGAAGAAAACTAGGTGCATTTTATTCACTCAGTCAGCAAACATGTCCAAGGAACTTTTGTGTGTCATGCCCAACTCTGTCTTGAACAAAGCTAGGGGTGTGAGTCAGACATGATTTCGGTCCTCACTAAGTTCCTTATTTGAGGGGGAGACAAACACAGACCCTTAGGCTATAAGGTTGATAGGTATTTTAATGAGGGGCAGCTAAGGGTAGAGCCAGAGCTGAAATGCCAGGGAAGATTTCATAGAAGAAAATAATGCTCAATCTGAAATCTAAATCAAGGGTCAGCAAACATTTTCTGTAAGAAGCCAGATAGTAAGTAGTTTCAGCTCTGTGGTCCATACAGTCTCTGCCACAACTACACAATTCTGATGAAACACAAAAGAAGCCACTGATAATATGTAAATGAAGACAATGTTCCAACAAAACCATTTACAAACAGAAGTGGCAGGCTGGACTTGGCCATGAGCCTTCCTCTGCTCCTCCCTGGCCTCAGCGATGAGTAACAAGCAGACAGCAGAGGGCAGGGGGAGACGAGTGGAGGCGGGAAAAGCTCTCCAGGCATTGGGAACAAAAACCAGCACAAAATGGCTCAGCGCCTGTAGCTCAGCGGCTAGGGTGCCAGCCACATACACCGGAGCTGGTGGGTTTGAATCCAACCTGGGCCTGCCAAACAACAATGACAACTACAACCAAAAAATATCTGGAAAAAAAAAATAGCCGGGCACTGTGGCAGGCACTTATAGTCCCAGTTACTTGGGAGGCTGAGGCAAGAGAATCACTTAAGCCTAAGAGTTTGTGGTTGCTGTGAGCTGTGATGACACAGCACTCCATCAAGGGTGACAAAGTGAGACTCTGTCTCAAAAAAAAAAAAATAGCACAAAGGCTGGAGCTGGGAGACCCCTGGGGTCTACGCCTGGCACTCAGTTTATCCCCTAGACCTTGTCTAAGACCTCCCCCTTGCCCAGCATGTTAGACCATGCTCAGACCTGGGCGCTGTCCTGGGGAGCCCCATCTGTGTGTGTGTAGGGGGTGCACATGTGCTGGTCAGGACTATGACTCTGTGGAATCCTCAAAACAAAGCCCTGAGTACTAGAAGGGAGCCAGTCATGTGAAAATCCACAGTAAGGGAATACCAGGTGGTGGGACTACAGGGGTAAGAACCCAGAGATGGGTGTAAGCTTGCATGTTCAAGGAATGATGTGGAATGCGGGGTGGCCGTAGAAAGAAGAAGAGTAATGGAGGAAGAGCTCATGGAGGGGGGGAAGGAAGCATATGGTAGGAGGAGAGCCCCGCAACGCCACACGGGGCCAGGTGCAGTGCAGGATATGGACACAAGGTGGCAGCAACGCTCCTATCTCTGGTGAGTCTCAGAGCTCTGTGAGTCTCCTCGGGAAATCTGGAGTGGCATAAGCTACTTCCTGCCTCTGCCCAACTTCACTCAGGTTGACTACAAGGCCAATGAGTGGCTGATGAAAAACATGGACCCTCTGAATGACAGCGTTGCAGCCCTGCTTCACCAAAGCACAGACCGGCTAACAGCGGAAATCTGGAAAGACGGTGAGGACCAGCTTCCCCAGCCCTGTCCTTGGCGGTCTGGGTATCCCTTCTGCCCACCTGCAGTGTAAATAGCTTTGTTTGGGGGGCTGCGGTCTGAACCTGAGTTGTGTGCTTAGAACCAGAATGGACAAACTCGCAAATAATATTTCCAATCAGTGATGGCCAGATTGATTGATTGACATCTCAAGCCAGCATCATACTCAAGGATGAAACATTCCCTGTTAATCAGAAACAAGACAAGGATGCCCACTGTGAACATTGTTTTTGGCAATACTAGCCTACACAATCAGACTGGGGAAAAAACAAGCATATGAATATTGTAAAAAAATAAAAAGAGAGAGAGAGGGATAAACTTGTTATTTGTAGATAGCACATGTTCCCTTAACAATTAAAGGATTTTGCTAAAAAATAATAACAGGAGAACTCAGATGGTGATGTTATGCAAGGTTGGTCAACTTGTAGGCTTTAATTTTTTTGCTCTCTTTCAAAGCCCCTTGCATTCTCCCAGGGCAGAGGAAAAGAATAACAGGATAGGATATGGTTTTGGAAGGCTTTCCTGCTCCAGCAAGGCCCCTGTGAGTTTGGCTGTTGGTCTTTTTTTTTTTTTTTTTTGGTAAAGACAGAGTCTCACTTTGTCGCCTTCAGTAGAGGGCCTTGGCTTCATGGCTCACAGCAACCTCCAGCTCCTGGGTTTAAGCCATTCTCTTGTCTCAGTCTCTCGAGTAACTGGGACTACAGGCGCCCGCCACAACACCTGGCTATTTTTTTGTTGCAGTTCGGCCAGGGCTGGGTTTGAACCCACTAACCTTGGTATATGGGGCCGGCGCCCTACTCACTGAGCCACAGACACCACCCTGGCTGTTGGTCTTTTAGGACTGATATTTCCAGAAGGCATAGGCAGAAAAGCCAAATGCCTTGAGTAAGACTCTAGCCTTTCCAAGCCTTGTCTGCCACCCCTTATGTTTAGAGGAGGTTTGAGAAATGGTTTTATAAAAGTGGCAGAGCCAGCATCTTGGTTTTTCCAGACTTCAGATTTTTGGCATTTATCAGTTTGCCTTAATCATTTTTTTTTTTTTTTTTGAGACAGAGCCTCAAGCTGTCACCCTGGATAGAGTGCTGTGGCATCACAGCTCACAGCAACCTCCAATTCCTGGGCTTAAGCGAGTCTTTTGCCTCCACCTCCCAAGTAGCTGGGACCACAGGCGCCCGCCACAACGCCCGGCCTTTTTTTTTGGTTGCAGCTGTCATAGTTGCTTGGCGGGCCCGGGCTGGATTTGAACCCACCAGCTCAGGTGTACGTGGCTGGTGCCAAGCCCTTAATCATTTTTTGAAGTGAAAAGGATAGCTGTAAAAATACCAACCTATGCAATTAGGCAAGAAAATAAAATGAGCAAGATGAATTGTTCCCAAAACAAACTCGTAGAGCAAAAGAGCATGGAGTTCTTGATCTTGTGAGCTTTTGTTAGAAAGAGAATCTTTGGTCTCATATACCTGTAGTCTTCACAAGAGGGATTGAGGAGTAGTGTTTGATATCTAGGGACAGAATCAGACTCTGCTATGAGAATCATCTCCAGACTGAAAATCTATCTCTATCGTTAAAACTTTTGCCACCTTAATGGCACGTGATTCCCACCAGTGATCGCTCCTTGGTGCTGCTCCATGTGTGCCTGACTCTCAGAGGGCTCCAAGAGAGAAAGTCTAAGCTGTGAAATTCCCCGAATCTTAAGCTTGGACACAGTGTTACTTCCTCCACAGTTCTCCTAAACAAAGCTCATCACAGGTCAACCCAGATTCAAGGAGCTTTAAGTCACAGTCAAAGGCTGTGAAAATAGACAAAAATGGGGAATTGGGGCTTTTTGCACCAGTATCCACTGCACCTGTCTTTAGGCCAGAGTTGGGCACCCAGCATCCTGCAGCCCAGGCAAAAAAGCAAATGAAATAAGCTCTCCTCTGGGAGGCAAAAACAAGTGGGCTGAGAGCACCCAGTTACCATAATTTGCCATGTATAGTGCACTCCCATGTATAATGTGCACCCATGATTTTGGGACAAACTTTTGGGGAAAAAATATCTTTCATTTTAATTTTTTTTTTCTATTTCATTTTAATTTTTTAATTCAAATTTTTATTGGCTTATATTCAAGTGCTTGTTTCATGTACTATGAAGGAATTTTAGCATTTATTTTTTAATGTATTATGGTACAAGAAATTTATGTAATAAATAATTACAAAACACAAGAACAGACACGAGGTACAAGAAATTTTATGTACAGGTAACAAATGGTACTGCCCCTATCTAATGTGCATCCTTATTTTTCCCTTGAAAATTTTGAGCAAAAAGTGTGCATCATACATGGCAAAATATGTTAGTTCTCGAGCCTCCTGACAGCTAGAGCAAATGAGGAATACCTAATAAACCAGATACCCCCTTAGGGAGAGAGATTTTTTGTTTTCTTGTGCTCAGTTTTCACAGAAGACGTTCATCCTTCAGCCAACATTGATGTGTTCAGTGGGTAGATAAAAAGGTGAACAGGGCGTTAACGTTCACTGCCACCGGTCAGTGTTCCCCTCCTGCTTTGCTCTCTGCTGTTGACTAATAACTGTCTCCTCGTTTTCTTCCTGCCACGTTCTCTCCTCCCTCTCTTTTCCTGCATCTCTTCTTGCCATCAATCTGCCATCTTCCCTATGCCCACCCCCACATACATACACCTGTCCTTACTTCCCAGAACATGGGGGTTTCCAGCAGTTCTCTCTCCTTGGCTCCTTCCCACCAGCGCCTCCAGGATCTGCAGGGAGGTTCAGTTCTGCTGTTTCTCCATCAGGGGGTGGGTGCCTCTGCATCAACGGGTGAGGCTGACTGCATGAGGAGGGTGGACCTGTTGGGCTGGGAACCTGGTTTTGAACATATGTCCCTTCTCCTCTTTATATGGGAGTCTCTCCATCTTCCTCTCCTTCCTTGTTGGCTCCCTCCGCAGTTTCCAGACTCAGTAGCAGGAGAGCCCTTTCTTCTATCCTTCTATCTAAACCTCATGTAAGAATACAAACAGCTGTGATAATTTTGGCTGGTGTTTTTTTGAGCACTTACTATGGGCCATTCGCTGTGTGAAGCTGTTTTATAATTATTGACACCCAGAATCCTCCAAACAACTTCATAGGGTAGGTATTTAATATTGTGATCCCCATTATACGAATAGGAAACTGAAACAGAGAGATTAAGTAACTTGCCTGAGGTCACACAGCCAGTAAATGGGGGAGCCAGGAGTTGAACCTGGAACATCAGGTTCCCAGCACCTTAGCTCGTATCTGTGCTATAAGAACTTAATAAATGGTGCTCCTGTCACAGCACATATACTAAAATTGGAACGATATAGAGAAAATTAGCATGGCCCCTGCACAAGGATGACACACAAATTTGTGAAGTATAATAATAAAAGAACTTAATAAATAATAATTATGATTTTGAAATAACTGGGCATATGGAGGAGGGGAGGGTTGAGCCCAGGGAGGAAACTAGTACATTTGTGCCCAAGTACCAGGCCTTGCCCTGCCCTGAGCATAGATTATCTAGTTGATAGCTGATGACACTTAGGTGGGCTGAGTTTTGTGGTTCATCAGATTCCACACTACCTGTGGGTTCCTAAGACACCAGGTATGATTTAAGACCAATCAGGAAGGAAAGAATGGATATTCTTCACTAGCTGAAGGAGCACCACCAAGCGGCAATGGAGAGAATAGTTACTGTGAAATCCAGTTTTTCTGGAAAAATGGGTAACGTGGAGGCAGTTTACCATATTTCAGGCTTTTATAATTACACATACAATCAAGACCTTATTACAGCTTTTTATATGTTTCAAGTTCCTAAAATGCACTTGGGCTAGGTTTGTTATCACTGTTTTCCCGCTCTGTGACTCAGTTTCCTTATCTGTAATATGGGAATGATTCTTATAGGCTTATAAAGCCATTGTGTGCACATAGCTTTAAGCAATGCCTAGCAGAGTAGAAGTGCTAGTGAAGCATTTGCTGTCATCATTATCATCATTTACTGGTAAGGAAAATGGGGATCATGTCCTTGAGGAAAAAAGGGGTCAACAACCAGGGTTCAAGAGGACCTTTACCTCCTGGCTTCTAATCCTGGATCTTCGGTTTTTAAGCTGTGTGGCCTGGAACAGTGTCCCAACTTCCTTAGCCTTAATTTGCCCATCTGTCCATAGAGCCAATAATACCCACCTTATAGGCCGTGTGAGGCATTTCATATGTAAAATGTGAGGTCCTATAAATGATAAGACCTTTGACATTTGAGCAACTCCCTTGACCCCTGACCCTCTTCTCTCTGCGTCTGTTTCCTCCCCTACAGTGGAGGGCATCGTGGGGCTGGAACAGGTGAGCAGCCTTGGGGAAGGCCCACCCGGTGGCCGCCCCCGTCGGGGCATGTTCCGGACAGTGGGACAGCTCTACAAGGAGTCCCTGAGCCGCCTCATGGCCACACTCAGCAACACCAACCCCAGTTTTGTCCGCTGCATTGTCCCCAATCATGAGAAGAGGGTGAGTGACTCCGCCAGGGGAGGGCAGAGTGGCTCTGGCAGTGGGTAAAGGTCTGGACCTGGCTGGAGCTGCATTTGATTCCAGGACTCCCTTCCATTGGCTGTGTGACTTTGAGCAAACTGCTGCAGTTGCCAGACTCAGCGCCCTGTTGGGAAAAGTCATTCATTCACATGACTTAAATATATTGAGCACCTACTGTGCCAGGTGTAGGTGCTGGTGATATATTGGAGACAAAAGCACAGCCCACTCCAATCCTCAAAAAGTTGACAGTCTAATCAGGTGCACCAGGCATTCAACTAAACACCCCAAATGAATGTCCAGTTGAATTTGTAGGGGTGGTGTCACATAGGGGTTAATCTGTTCCGTGAAGTCAGGGAAAGCTCCCTGGAGGAAGTGATAACTGAGTTCTGAAGGATGAATGGTATTGCAGGCAGAAAGGAGTTTGCCCAGAGCCTAGAAGGTCACCAGTGCCGGGGACGTTGCATGGATGTTGGGAGGCCATACCCTATCTCATAGGCCACTGAAAAATCTTCTCATTTGGAAAAATTAGAGAATGGGCCCTACAGAGATGGGTCTAAAATCCTTCTCTGATTTTCTGGAGTAGAAAATTAGACCATGAAATTAGGTGCCCAAGGCTTACACTGTCCTCAGAAAGTGGGAGCTATGGTTGTTGGGTGGGCCTGTGTGTGTGTATCTGGTTTCTCGTGTCTGAAAATACCATATTTTATCAAACCTGAGCCACATATTTCTCCACACTAGCATCTCTGAATTTGGAATGTTGCTTTACTATCAATGACCTGCCAGAGTTTAATTGCAAGGTTTTCTTTTTTTTTTTTTTTTTTAATTACTTGACTGTTTGTGTTTTTTTTTTTAATTTAATTTTATTTATTTTGCAGTTTTTGGTCGGGGGCTGGGTTTGAACCCACCACCTCTGGCATATGGGTCTGGCGCCCTACTCACTGAGCCACAGGCGCCGCCCAATTGCAAGGTTTTCTTTTCTTTCTTGGTAGTATACAAAATAACAACATGTGTCATTTGCCTTTTTATGCTTTCTTTTTTTCTTCTTTTTTTATTTCTTTTTCTTTTTTTTTTTTTAGAGACAGAGTCTCACTTTATCGCCCTCAGTAGAGTGCCGTGGCGTCACATAGCTCACAGCAACCTCCAACTCCTGGGCTTAGGCGATTCTCCTGCCTCAGTCTCCCGAGTAGCTGGGACTATAGGCGCCCACCACAACGCCCGGCTATTTTTTGTTGCAGTTTGGCCAGGGCCGGGTTTGAACCCGCCACCCTCGGTATATGGGGCCGGCGCCCTACTCACTGAGCCACAGGCGCCACCCTATTTCTTTTTCTTTTTGACACAGAGTCTTACTCTATCACTCTGGATAGAGTGCCATGATGTCATCATAGCTCACAGCAACCTCCAACTCGTGGGCTCAGGCAATCCTCATGCCTTAGCTTCCTGAGTAGCTGGGACTACTGGAGCCCAGCTAGTTTCTTTTTTTTTAACTATTTTTTTAAGTAGAGACAGGGTTGTTCTCTTGCTCAGGCTGGTCTCGAACTCCTGAGCTCAAGCCATCTGCCTGTCTCAGCCTCCCTGAGTCTAGGATTACAGGTATGAGCCCCCACACCTGGCTGCATTTTTATACTTTTTAGATTTTGCCATTTGTGTATAACGGGTGAAAAAAGAAAAGGCAACAGAAGCTAATCACCAAAAATGATTTACAGGCTCTGTTCACATACCATGTCTCAGTGAGGCATTTTGCCAGCTCAAATCCAGCTCTGCCCACGCTGCCTCTCTGCTGATCTTTTCTCCCCAGCACTTGTTATTTCTTCTTTACTCCTCACAGTCAGTAGTGATTGCTTGACTTCTATTATTGCCAGCTTCTCCCGCTGGACTCTCAGCTCCCCAGGGCAGGCATGTTTCCCTGGCTTGAGCATTGCTGTCTCCCCAGTGCCTAAAACAGTGTCTGGCATATAGTCAGTGCTCAGTAAATTGCAGGTTGATCTGTATGAAATGGCCAAGATTCAACGCGTGGCCTCCACTGACCCTGCGTGTCCGTCCACTCTCCCCAGGCTGGGAAGTTGGAGCCGAGGCTGGTGTTGGACCAGCTGCGCTGCAATGGTGTCCTGGAGGGCATCCGCATCTGTCGCCAGGGTTTCCCCAACCGCATCCTCTTCCAGGAGTTCCGGCAACGGTGAGCCGGCAGGGGCTGGGCAGGGCTCAGGCTAATAAGGCCGCCAGGCTGGCCTTCAAATTGGTAGTCTGAGCTGGGGATCTTGGGGCAAGTTACTCACTTTGTCCAGCCTCAGTTTCCTCCTCTGTGATGTGGGAGACCAATAGCCCAGTCAACGTGCTGCAGAGAGAAAGCACACAGAGGCGCAGGGGCAGGGGGTTGCACTCTTTCCTGCTGTTCCTTAGGGTGGTCGACTCCAAACCATGAACACAAAATCACTACAGCACGTTGCAATCTGCACTTCTTAAAAAATGGGGTAGAGGCGGCGCCTGTGGCTCAGTGAGGAGGGCGCCGGCCCCATATTCCGAAGGTGGTGGGTTCAAACCCGGCCTCGGCTGAACTGCAAAACAAAAAAACAGCCGGGCGTTGTGGCGGGTGCCTGTAGTCCCAGCTACTCAGGAGGCTGAGGCAAGAGAATCGCCTAAGCCCAGGAGTTGGAGGTTGCTGTGAGCTGTGTGACGCCACGGGACTCTACTGAGGGTGATAAAGTGAGACTTTGTCTCTACAAAAAAAAATTAAAAAGATTTAAAAAAAATGGGGTAGAATAGGATAGAACACAAAAGGTCGACGTCTAATGAGCAAGTAATGCCGTAAGCATCAAAACAAAAGCGAGGCTCCATCCAAGCCGTATATGGTTGCCACATAAACAAGTGAAACTTTTCTAGTAGCTATGTTTTAAAAAGTAAAAAAGGTGAAAGTTTTTTTTAAATTTCAGATTCATATGAGGGTACAGATATTTACGTTGCATTGTTTTCAATTCTAAATTGAAGTTGTTGAGCCCTTCACCCAGGGGATGTGCTGAACACTCTCACATTGAAAAAAGATGAATTTAATTTTAACAAGACATTTAACCCAGTGTATCTAAAACATTCAATGAGTTTAACACACGATCAGTGTAAAAAATTAGTGATGAGGTATTTTCCACTCTCTTTTTTTTCAAAATCCTTCGTGTATCTCACACAGCACATCTCAGTTCAGGCGCTCAATTTCCAGTGACCCAAGTAAGATGCCATACTATCAAAACCCTGAAATTGTGTCTAACAGAAAAATGTCTTACACCACTTTTTAAACACAATTAAACATCTGGTTCCTCAGCCCAGTCGTCACCCTGGCCAGTGGCTACCATATTGGATGGTGCAGGCTGCATTGCTTCTCAGACAATGTCCCTGGGCCAACTATGTCAGTGTCACCCGGGAGCTTGTCAGACAAGCAGACTTTAGGGCCCCACCCCCAATTTACTGAACTAGAATCTGCAGGTGACTGAGAAACTCTGATACAGACATACACACATACACGTATCAACGTATCAACACCCATCATAAAATAATGTATACCATATATACAACACACATATTATATACATGAACTGCGTATGGGTATATATGTGTGTGTGTTATATATATCACATACATTGTTATTTTATATGAAATGTCAAGATGCAAGGAGAAGGCACAGTGGGGGCAGAGGCTCTACAGACAGACACACATGGGTCTATAAAATGCACTGTTTTATTCTGAGTTACATTCAGAAATTTGTAAGAACTGCTGTGAGGCACTTAGCTCAGGGCCTGACACATAGCACATGTCAGAAGCCTCAGCAGCTGTTTGTTGATGTTCTTCCATTTCTGTTCGGAGATGCACCTCTGCTTATACTTCAGTGACCTGTGGGGAAGGTGCAATAAACACTCATGACCAGTACTGAGTGTCCAAGGAGCTGGAACATGTACTGTCGCTGGTGCTGTCCTTGGTGTTTTTAGTGCTCAAATGTTAATATTTGTTACTGTTCTTGTTATTTTCATATTTTTTTCTGCTACTTGTCACTCTGGGCCCAGGGCCTGGCCCATAGCAGGTGCTCAGTGACAGTCGGCTGTATCTCTGCTCCCACTCCTCACTGCCCACTGCAGGTATGAGATCCTGACGCCCAATGCCATCCCCAAGGGCTTTATGGATGGGAAGCAGGCCTGTGAGAAGATGGTGAGTGTGGGTAGGGCCTGGGGGTATGTGTGTGCACATACGCCTGCATGTATGTTTGGGAGGCAAGCACCTTCCCCCCTCGTCACCCGTCCCCCATCACTCCTCCACCTATCACCCTTCTCCCATACACCCCTCCCCCCTCATCACCCCTCCCCTTTCTGCACCCCTCCCCTCATAGATCCAGGCCCTGGAACTAGACCCCAACCTCTACCGCGTGGGACAGAGCAAGATCTTCTTCCGGGCAGGGGTCCTGGCTCAGCTGGAAGAGGAGCGGGACCTTAAGGTCACCGACATCATCGTGTCCTTCCAGGCAGCTGCCCGGGGATACCTGGCCCGCAGGTGGGGGGCCACACTGTCTCCTGGGGTTGAGGCTGGGTCAGGGAGGGGCTGACCCGATGGCCCTGTGTCAGGGCCTCCGAGATGGTCAAAGGGCTGGCAGAGAAGCAAGTGGACAGAGCTGCAGGGTGCCTGGGTTTCTTGGCTCTGCAGGCCCTGATGGCCCCTAGAACCAGGCCCTGTGCTGTGTGACTTTGGCAATGCAGAGGAGCTAGAGTCAGCCATAGGTGGACTGGTCATCTCAGTTTGCCTGGGACTGGGTCTCCCAGGACATGGGACTTTTAGTGGTCAGAGAAAGGCCAGGGCAAACCTGGTCAGGTTATTTGCCCTACATGGCCAGTCCTTCGAGCGACAGTTATCTGGGTATAAAGAGCCATAATCAGGGTGAGGTGTGCCCTGACGGGGGGTCATCATAATATAGTGAGGAGGCCCTACTGCAGACCAGGACTTCCCAGGTCACGATGGTGACTGAGTGGATGAAAGGGACTAGGAAAGGTGTCCCAGGAGGGAGAGAAGCTTGGTCAAAGGTCCAGTGATGGGAGCGACTGGCACATTTGGGGAATGTAGGAAGTTTGTGGGAGAGTTTCCTTCCTCTTTAGAAGTGGCTCAGCAAATAGAGAGTGGCAGGAAAGGATGCCCCAAACACGAGGCTGAGGGGTGAGAACCCTGTCCAGGGTGCTAGGGAGCCTGGGAAGGTCTGCGAGCAGGGGAGGACTGGGTCAGCTCTGGGCATAGGGAGACCCTTTCAAGGTATGTCAGTATGGGCTAAGAGGAGAGGCTGGAGACTGGGAGGCTGGGTAGGAGCTAGGGGGAGGGTCAGGGGGTAGATGGGTCCTGAACTAGGACTAGGGCAGTGGGACAGGGCAAAGTCAGGGGCTGAAGGCACAGCAGTGTCTACCAATATGGTAGGCACACAGTAGGCATTTCATAACGGCTGACTGAATGAAAGGCGTTCAGCTCCCTTGCTGAGGGGACAGGTCCTGGAGGGGCAGAGCCCACACTCTCCCACTTGCCCATCTCCCTGCCTAGGGCCTTCCAGAAGCGGCAGCAGCAGCAGAGTGCCCTGAGGGTGATGCAGCGGAATTGTGCAGCCTACCTGAAGCTCAGACACTGGCAGTGGTGGCGGCTCTTCACCAAGGTGAGGGCAGCCAGGGAAGGCAGCCCAAGCAGTGAGAAGACAGGGTTTGGTCCGCTCAGACTTCCTTTGTTTGGGCCTCAGTTTTCTGCATCTTTAAATTAGGTCAAGCAAGGCCAGGTGCGGTGGCTCAGGCCTGTAATCCTAGCACTCTAGGAGGCAAGGTGGGTGGATCACCGGAGCTCACAAATTAGAGACCAGCTGAGCCAGAGTGAGACCTCTTCTCTAAAAATAGCTGGGCTTTGGGGCGGCGCCTGTGGCTCAAAGGAGTAGGGCGCCAGCCCCATGTGCTGAAGGTGGCACGTTCAAACCTAGCCCCGGCCAAAAAAGAAACTGCAAAAAAAAAAAAAAAAAAATAGCTGGGCGTTGTAGCAGGCGCCTGTATTCCCAGCTACTCAGGAGGCGGAGGCAAGAGAATCACTTGAGCCCAAGAGTTTGAGGTTGCTGTGAGCTATGATGCTACAGCACTCTACCAAGGGTGACAAAGTGAGACTCTGTCTCCAAAAAAAAAAAATGGGTCAAGCAGCCCAACCTTCATTAGCTGGGTTCTTAGGAAGTGACAGAAAAGTCTGACTCAAACCAACATGGATAAAAAGATACAAGACAGCTTAAAGCTCAGCTGGATCCAGGGCAGAGTCAGGGGGTCCCTAAGAACACCCTCGGGTTGAGTGAGTCTCTGGGAGTTCTCACAGAACACAGGAAAGCTCTGAGTACCTGTCGCTGCTCTAGGCTCTTTATAAGTGGTAACTTATTTAATCCAAAAACCCCGTGAAATAGGGACTGTCAAAGCGAAGCTATACAACCGGTAGGTGAGGTTGGAATTTGAACCCGGGAGCTCGTCACCTCTAGGAGTGTGAGGTCTTAGCTTTTGGGGGCCAAGTGCCCCAGGACTTGGGAGTCAGCCATTCCACCACCCCTCACCGTCCCCTAGGTGAAGCCACTGCTGCAGGTGACGCGGCAGGACGAGGTGCTACAGGCGAGGGCCCAGGAGCTGCAGAAAGTGCAGGAGCTACAGCAGCAGAGCGCGCGGGAAGTGGGCGAGCTCCAGGGCCGAGTGACGCAGGTGAGGGGAGGGGAGAGGAGGGGCCAGGGTGTGAGGGGTGGAATCTTGTGGGGTATGGGCGGGACCAGGGTGTGAGGGATGTGGCCACACGGGTGTGGGTGGGGCCAGGATGTGCAGGGGAGTGGCCTTGCGTAGAGCCAGGTGTGCGGGGCGGGGCTTATGGCTGAGCTATCCCACTGTAGGGTGGGGGCAGAGTCAAGGAGTATTGAGGCCAAGGCATTGGGTCGGGGCTGTTTGTTGGGGGTGAGTCCTGACATGGGAGCAGGGCCTTGTGGGTGTAGCTGGGGCATGGGATAGGGGTGGGCGAGTCCTGCAGAACCAGGATGCTTAGGGGCTGGGTCGTGGGATTCTGGGCCAGGGCAAGGGCTTGGCCGTGGCAGGGCTGTGGTATGCAGGTGGTGGACTTTTAACTGTTCCTGGTATTTCTGAATTACTTATTTCGGTTGAATTTAGAGACATAGGTGTATTAAATGAAATGTGAGAGGGTAAAAATACTCCCCTGGAGTCCTTTGGAAGCTGGACTAGAAGAGGAGGGGGCTGGAGACTTGGCGGCAGGTTGGAGGCTGGAGAGAGTCCAGGTGGGAGAGGATGAGGCCTGAGCCTGCTGGGGCTCTAGGTGGTGAGGGGAAAAGAGAGGCACGCTGGAGTCTGACTCAGTGGTTAGGGAGATGTGGGGTCATCCTGAGATGGGCACCTGGGAGGAGCAGGTTGGGGACTGTGCCTGCCACCCCTCCCTTCCGTCCCAGAGGCCTCGAGGGGCAAAGAAAGTTCAAGGGCAGACGGGGCTGCCCTGGGAATACTGTCTACTGCCCACTGACCTCCTGCCTGTCCCCAGCTGGAAGAGGAGCGCACACGTCTAGCAGAGCAGTTACGGGCAGAGGCAGAACTGTGTGCAGAGGCGGAAGAGACACGGGAGCGGCTGGCAGCCCGCAAGCAGGAGCTGGAGCTGGTGGTGACAGAGCTGGAGGCTCGGGTGGGCGAGGAGGAAGAGTGCAGCCGGCAGCTGCAGACTGAGAAGAAAAGGCTGCAGCAGCACATACAGGTCTGACCCCCGACTAGCTCACCAGCCCCCTCTGTCTACCCTACTTACCCTTTTTCTGCAAGCCATGTCCTTTCGGGCCATGAATTTTCAGAAAACTGTTCTAAGTGACTTAAGCAAAAAGAATACCTTTTTGCTTCAAATAATGAGAGACTAAAATGTGTGAGCTTCGGGTACGGCTAATCCAGGTGTTCAAGTGATGTCCCCAGCAGTAGTTTGCCTCTCTCCATCAGTTGACTTCATTCATAGGCAGGCTGCCCTCTCATTGTTTCCTCTTCAAAATTCAGTGTATATTTTACACTACAGTACATCTCAACTCAGATACTAAAGTTTCATTGGAAATACTTGATCCGTATTTCTATTTCTTAACTTCTGCAGTTTATAGACACGACCACCCAAGATGTTCCCAAACATACTTAAAAACCTTCCAGTGACTGAATGTCTAGTTTTAAATTCAAGATAAATAAAACGAAATAAAGTAGAAAATTCAGTTCCTCAGTCACAGCAGCCATATTTGCTTAGTAGTGCATTAATCACCTCCACTTCACACCATTGGTGAGAGAAGGAGTTGCCCTGTGGTGGCAGGGATAAGTGAACACACAACACTCAACACTGGAAAGATGAGATTGGTAGTAGTTTGTTGAACAGCACAAATACCAATAGCCAGAGGCAGGCACATGCCACGCCACAGAGGGCCACATGGAGATTGCACTTGAGAATAGAGCATGCAGGTGGCGGGCAGGGGATGCAGCTAGTGGAGGCCAAGCTGGAACTGACATGGGAAGACGTGATCGCCTAGTTTCAGTAATTCTGGGGGCTGTTGGGGGACTGAAATGTGCTTCTTGGGGATAAGTAGACACTGTGCCTGGTCCCCATGGTAAGGAAGGCTAATTGGCTAGGGGGCCTTACCTGTGGGAGCAAAGTGCATAGGACATTTGAGGCCCTCCCACTTTTACCAAGTGTCAAGGCCAGTGACAGGCAGTGCATATTATTGAATCTTCATTTGCAAGGAGCCCGGTGACTCCACAGTGGACTGTACACATTTATATGATTAATTTATGATATTTATTTGTAATATCTACCCTCTCAACTCACATGCAAGAGTGTAATTGCCATAGGGAGAAGGATTTTTATCTGTGCTTGATACCCAAAACAGAGCCTGGTATATACATTAGGTACTCAGTAAGTGCTAGACGAGTGAAATGGAAAGACCAGTAAGGGTTTGATCCTTCCTGGCCTCATCCATCCAGGTCCAGGTGTGGACCTGTCTGAGCCACCAGCCTCAGGGCTCTATGGACCATCCCTACCTTCCCCATCACCTTCCCCATCACCCTCCATCCCCTGATCTCTGCTCCCCTCTCCTCGCTCCTCCCCATTCCAGGAGCTAGAGAGCCACCTTGAGGCCGAGGAGGGGGCACGGCAGAAGCTGCAGCTGGAGAAGGTGACAACAGAGGCAAAGCTGAAGAAATTTGAGGAGGACCTGCTGCTCTTGGAGGACCAGAATGCCAAGCTGGGCAAGGTTGGTGGCCTGGGGGCAGCCAGAGGAGTGGGGATTGTGGGGTTGGGAATTGGTGGGTATGTCTGTGTGGCAGCAGCAAGCAGCAGCCTAGTGGCTAAAGAATTGATGTTTATATTGAGGAAATCAATAGCAAGAGCTAAACAGCCTACAGAGAAGTGGGCAAAGAGCATGAGCAGGCCGTTTACAGAGGGGTGAACAAAACATCGATGCATGGAAAGATGGACAATTTGGCGATTTCTGAGAAAGCTGAGTACGGATATTCCAAGAGACCCAAGAATTCTACTAGTAGATATGTGTCCTAGAGTGACACTATCCAATATAGTAACTACTAGCTATATGTGCTTATTTAATTACAAGACAATTAACATAAAATAAAATTGAAGATTTAAGTCCCTGGTCTCACTAGCCAAATACCAAGTGTTCATTAGCAACATGTGGCTAGTGGTTACTGTACTGGCAGTGCAGATATAGAACATTTTCATCATTCCAGAAAGTTCTATTGGATAGTGCCACTGTAGATCATAGTCTTTTTTTTTTTTTTGTAGACAGAGTCTCACTTTATCGCCCTTGGTAGAGTGCTGTGGAGTCATAGCTCACAGCAAGCCTCTTGGGCTTAGGCGATTCTCTTGCCTCAGCCTCCCGAGTAGCTGGGACTACAGCGCCTGCCACAATGCCCAGTTATTTTTTTGTTGCAGTTCAGCCAGGGCTGGGTTTGAACCCACCACCCTCAGTATATGGGGCC
>CAUYRH010040602.1:0-16494 GCA_963574655.1 Perodicticus potto
TAATGAGAAAGTCTCTTGAATGTTATCACAATCAGGTTGATGAAAATATCTTTGATTGTATCTGAAGCCCGTACACTGTACCCCATGACTGAATTATTGTACACAGATATGATTTAATAAAAAAGAAAAGATAAAAAATAAATAAATAAATAAATAAGTAAAAAAAAAAAAAAAGATGTCAGTAAGGCTACAGGCAGTACAGCGACCTTGCAGGTCATATAAAGAAGTTGGATTTTATCCCATACTCCCATATAATGGAAGAAAAATGGAGGGAAGCATGGTGGAAACAGAGGCACTAGTTACAAGGCTACTGCAGTAGTTATAGAAAGAGTCAGCCAGGTGTGGTGGCTTACACCTGTAATCCCAGCATTTGGGGATGTCAAGGGTGGTAGATTGCTTGAGGCCAGGAGTTCCATACTAGACTGGCTCACCTCATCTCTACATTTTTTTTTAAATAGCCTAGTAGTAATGTCAGTATTACTCGTTACTTGAGAGGCTAAGGCAGGAGGATCACATGAGCCCAGGAGTCAGAGGCTGCAGTCAGCTAAGATCATGCCAGTGCACTCAAGCCTGGGTGACAGACCAAGATCCTATCTTAAAAAAAAAAAAGAACTAAGAGTGACCTGAACTGATTGAAGCCATCTTCTTTCTCAGGGCCTACCATAGCTCCCGGGTTCATACAAATGAATGACTCAATAAATAAGATATCAACATCAGTTCTTACAGCTCTTTCTTCATGATATTTCCACCTGTCCTAGCATAGACGCATCCTCCTGTCTCTTTCTTAGAAATACAACTTATTTTCTAGAGCCAAATTTTTGGTCAACATCACAAAATAAAAATGTCATGGTATCTACTGAACGTCTAAAATTTAAAGTTCAAACTCCTTAACTGCCACATTGAATTATATATGGAAGTAGAGAATAATTTTTTAAAATCTCAACCAGATAAACAGAGATTTATGTACACTAATATTCGTCACAGCTCATTTACAACAGCTAAACAGAAACAATTACTATGTCCTTCAACACAAGAAAAATCAAATTATGGTACCTCTATTGAATGAAATACTACCCAGTCCTCAAAAATGTTTTCAAGGAATATTTAATAATGTGAGGGAAAGTAAAACAATGTTAAATGAAAAAAGCAGACTATACGATATACATAATATGACCTGAAGTTCAATTTTGTTCTTTTGGTTTTTCTGAGACAGAGTCTCACTCTGTTACCCTATTTGAGTATCATGTAATCATACCTCACAGAAACCTCAAACTCTTGGGCTTGAGCAATCCTCTTGCCTCAGCTTCCCAAGTAGCTGGGGTAACTACAGGCATGCACCACTATAGCTGGCTAGTTTTTCATTTTTTCTTTTTAGTAGAGACAGGGTCTTACTCTGGCTCAGGCTGGTCTTAAACTCCTGAGCTCAAGCAATCCACCTGCCTCGGCCTCCCTGACTACTAGGATTACAGGTGTAAGCCACCCTGCCTGGCCCTGAAGTTCAATTTTGAAAAGAATACATGCACATACACATGACCAAAAAGAAACAGATTGAAGTACAGAAGTAACGATCTCTGGGCTATGACGTTATGATTTTTACCTTTTCAATATGTTTTTCTATTTTCCAAGTTTTCTACAATTGGTTACACTTAAAAGGAATGAACTCCAGCCTTGCTCCACGTTGCTCACCTTTGTTCAGTCTGTGGTCTGTTTCCCACGCCATCCATACTCATCCTCGGCAGCTGTGGGTCTATGAAGCCTCCCTTAGTGCCACGATTCCTACACTAAGCATTCACCTGACACAACATAAGCTGCCTTGACTCAATCTCTTCCTGTGCTTTTAGCTCTCATAATTTCTGCCATATCCACTATATTTTCTGGTATTTTTCCCTGCCCCACAGTACTAAGCACAGCACATTCTATATAGACATTTAATATTTGTTAATTGCTCAGAATAAAGATGTTATTCCAATATAAGGGCCACTATTTGGTTCTGAGAAGAACAGCATGGACATGATCTCCTGGGCCCCTGCTGCTTCATGGCCCAAAGCTGATGCTGTACTTCCCACTTTGAATCACAGATGGCTAGGACAGACCAGAGAACAGAGAGAGGATCTCGCTCAAGCCCTGAAATGAAGCCTAAGTCCTAAGGGTTGACAGGTATTCGCTGAGGGTCCCTGGGGGACGTAGTGAGAGGGGCAGGCCTGGTGATATAATGGCTCTAGGTTCAGTGGTCTTATTCCCAGTCTGTCCTATGTCCAGTCCCTCCAAGAGCCCTTCTCCCTAACTCTTCAAAGAACGTACACTGTCAAGTTAAGTTTGGAAATGTACATTTGGCAGGCTAGAGAAAATTAATTTGGGATCGTCATTGTACTTCTCACTCTGTATAATCTAACTATTGAATATCAAAGGTTCGCCGAAAGTAAATGAAAGCAGTTTTTAAGCTGAACTTTTTGGCACTTTAAAAATTGTTTTCAAGGCAACACAGCACAATGGCCAGAATAATTTGATCACAAATTCCTCCCAGGGATATAAAATTAAAAGCATAATTCAGGGTACTTGTGAGGTTACATCTTTCCTCCTTATACTTCAGAATGAATACAGGCCTAGTGAAGCCAGAGCTTATGGTATATGCTGACGAAACAGTGTGGAAAGCACACATTTAACAACTCCAAGAAGACATATTAAAGCCACTGATGAATAATTATTTTGATAAAGCACTAAGATCCTATGAGGTTAGGCTATGATTTGAGTTGACAGCTTTGCTTATAAACACTGGTTCTAAAAAGTAATGATTCATTTGAATCCTGCTCTGCTCTGATACTGCCCAAATTCTGACATTTCATGTCATGCCATGCCATACCACAGAAACTTCAGTTTTATCAAGGCAAAGAAGGTAAAAAATACTTTCGAGTGAAAATAATACAAATAACAAAGGATCTATTTTACTGTTGTGAACTCTGACAATTTCCTCTTTGCATTAAAAAAGATAATAAGTGTCAAACCAGTTATTATAGCACATGACAGCTTCAGAATAGAGACAGCATATCCAGCTCCATATTATTCAACACAGACACATGGGAAAAGAGCAAACAGTTTTTCTAACAGATTTCTCTGCCTCAATGCCAACATGGCAAATAATCATACTGTACCTAATTTTCCCCTTGGAGCTTCTAAATAGAAATTTTTGTTAACTGATTTTTAAAATATGCACTGTGAGTGAGAATAGCAACAACACTATGTGGGGCCCTGCCTATGACATCCAGGCTTAAGGGAGGTGACACCTGGGAGAGGTGGGGTTTTGAAAATGATTAATAAAGGCTGAGGACCAGAGGATGCACAACAAAGACAGATGTCTTCCCAAAAAGGGAAGAGCTCCTAAAATGGCATGAATTCCACTGAGGCAGAAGCTGGGGAAACAAAAAGAGAAACTTTAATCTGTGCTTTCTTACTCTAATCACTGGGGACGATAGTCAAAATCAGAAGAGAGTAAAACAATCCAGATGTAGAAGGAACAGAAGCAAAATGAAGTGCTGGAGAACTTCCATAGTTTACCACCTGCCTACAATGGCTACCTCCTAAAGTTGACCCAATTTTCATAAACTGGATCCAGTAGGCCTAGTTCCTTATGTTGACGAGTTGGTTACAGTCCCGTGGATGGTCCACTTTCAAAGGTTCTACTGTAGTTAAAAGACATTATTAGAGATGGAGAGTGATTCACTTCAACTAATCTTTACCTAATTCCTACTATGTGCTATGATGTAACATCTGAATAAAATTGAGTAGACTTGGCTTATTTATAAGACCAAACTTTTTTTTTTTTTTTTCTAGACAGAGTCTCACTTTGTCTCCGTGGGTAGAGTGCTGTGGCATCATAGTTCACAGCAGACTCAAACCCTAGGCTCGAGGGATCATCTGGCCTCAGGCTCCTGAGAAGCTGGGACTACAGGTGCCCACCAGGACACTCAGCTAGTTTTTTTCTATTTTTTCAGTAGAAACAGGGTCTCCATCTTGCTCGGACTGGTCTTGAACTCAAGTGATCTACCCACCTCAGCCTCCCAGAGTGCTAGGATTGTAAGTGAGAGCCAATGTGCCCAGCCCAAGACCAAAGTCTTGTCAATAGGACATGCCGGGGTAGAATCATGTTAATAACAAAGTGTTCAGAAGCAAGACTGTATTTTCCTTTATACATTAAAAAAAAAAAAAAACTTGTTTAGCAAACAAAGTTATCTTTATCTGAAATGCTTGTAATGCCCGTGCTTTGTATTTATGTCCATACCTTTTAGATGATACCTACTTTAACTATCGCCAATTCTCACATTTTACTGATCTACTGAGCAGCATCTATATTTGCTGATTTTATTTTCTGTCAGCCTAATGCTATCATAACTTAATGTTATCAGGGAATAGGAAAGAATCAATGCTGATCATAGTTAAGAAAGTGAGGATGAAAGCAATACTAACCGGAGATATTTGTTTTTTATAAATCCTACACAGGAGGTCTTCTTACCCGAGTCATTTAAGAATTACTCACTTGACTCAGAGCAAAGATGCTATAAACATGTCAAGTAAAGACATCAGTGGCTCTCTGGTGAGGCAGCATGGCTTGGTGGCAACAGAATTCACACAAGGTTTTTAGAGTCAGGTGAACCTATTTTTGAAATCTGGCCTTACCACTCTTTTGTGGGTTTTTTTGTTTGTTTTTGTTTAAACTGTGTGACTTCTCTGAGTTTCAAATTCTTCACCTGTAAAAATGAGAATACTTCTGCTGCACAGGGACGCTGCACAGAATGGAGTGAGACAAAAGCATGTGTGTGTGCTTAAGAGGAAGTAGCAATATGCAGTTTCCTCTCTGTTCCTTCAAATGCCTTCTACCAAGGAGGTGGGCAGAGGTTCACACATTCTACTACCCGTCTGTGTGTATATGTGTGAGAAGGGACATGTGCAAAGGAAGATTATCCATTTGTGAGTAGTAGGCACTGCTCCCATGGGCTTTGCCATCTTTGAAATGCTGTTTTTATTGAATTGAGTATTAGGTTAATGTACCCAAATATACATGTCTCATCTGGTCTTTTAGCTGTCTCTAGGCATGTGGATACTTGAAAAATAGTCTATTAGTATGATTTTGACTATCTTTATCCTGATTTCTATTTTTTTAGAGAATTACATGGCTGGCAGTAAGGGTAAATCTCATCATTTCATCTAACCACTTTTTCTGAACCTTTCTGCATTGTTAAATTTGATTCTGTTTCTTCTCATTCTCTCCTTAGTGGACAAACTTTGCTCTTTCTACACTGAACAGAAATTGGATAGGCAGACAAAAGAAAAAACTAAAGGAAAGAAGAAAGGTAGATTCTTGCCTTCTGATAGACTCTGACTTGCTTCACTTGCCTTCAACTCTGTGTTAATCTATTTCAGCAGCTACAGGGAAGGACTAAGAAACCCCATTTTCCTTGAAAAAGGTAATGAACAATCACCAGACTGAAAATCAGAGGAAACTTTGGAAATTACAAGACAGGCTGCTAGTGTATAATAACCAAGTTTCCTTGATATGTCCTGTGAGCTAAAATTCTATTTCATTTTCCTCGAACCAGAATTATAGCTCCAGGAGGAGCTGCAAGTTGTGCTCCCTTTGGTCTGTGTGAACATCCCAAATAGCATCACATGCTACCTGAAGAAATGCCCCTGAAATAGACTGACAATGCTGCAATTATCTTGGCTGCAGGCAAAGACGAAGTAAGAGTCTCAAGAGTTCCCAAAGAGCTTGAAAAGTTCTCTGTAAACTATATTATTATCAAATGGAAACTACACGAACACATCCAAAACCGTAAGAAAGGAGATTTCCCTGGGCTTTGGTCTGGCTATAAGAGTTTCCAAATATACAATATGTTGGTGAGTAGAAGCCAACAAGGGCCCAGTGCAGAGCACAGCAAAGAGACAGGAGTTCACACACAAAATCTATCCTCATTGGACGGCTGCCCACTCACACAGCACCATCCAAACTCTGGCTAACAGAGCACTGGCTTTTCTGTTTAATTTTATCTGATAATCCATATGGTGCACATGGGGGAATGTGGAAAGAGGAAAAGAAGAAAGCATAAAAAAAAAACTTTCCTAATTTTAGTAAAAACCTAAATTGGTCAGACAACAAATGATTAAGTTAATAGTACAATGGCAAAGTTTTTTTAAATCTTTGGAGGAAAACAAATCCATTTCTTTAAAACTTGCCAACATTTTAAAATTCAAGCCCAAACTTGAACCACTGCTCTCTGAGGTAACAAACACTTCCTTCCTGAACCGCATCTGTGTGACAGAGCCACCAAGTCCCTCTGCTATCACTGGTATTACTGTTCAATCAACATAACCCACAACAAGAATTCTCATTTCAGAATCCAAGGCTCAAGTTATGTGGAGCACTAAAATCACTAAATACATGCTCTTTTCTGTAGACTTCGAAGAGAAATAAAAGAGGAAAAAGCAATATAGCATTTAAGATTTATTTGAGAAGAACCATTTGGCACAGAGGAAAGAGCACAGTCTTTGGAACCAGACAAATGTAGTACTGAACTACTGGCCTGCTCCTGGACCAGCTGCATGACTCTGGGAAAGCTTTGTGATACTCAGTTTCCCCATCTGTAAATAAGGGGAGCAATGCTTTCCTTTGTAGGGCTCTTGCAGGTTGAGAGACAGCATGCATTCAATACTTACTAGAGTATCCACCTTTTATAAAAGCTTAATAGATGGTAGCTTATTTCTGCCATTCCTGGAATTGAAGGAAGAAGATCCACAGATATATTCTTATAGCACTCTGTGTAGAAGCTTTTTGAAAGTATAAGTGAGATTGGTGAAAGTCCTGTCATGTGAGCACGGGGGTGGGGTGGTGGTGGTGGTGTTACACACTCTGCTCTAGCATCCCATTTAAATTAAGCATGGGTATATGAATGATATAACCCAACTATAACACAAGAATATAGGGAACGGGGCAAGGGTATGGTGGGGTGAGGGGAGGGTGGGGCAGAGGGAGGGTAATTGGTGGGGCCACACCTACAGTGCATCTTAGAAGGGTACAGGCGAACCTTGCTAAATGCAGAATACAAATGTCTTCATATAATAACAGAGAAATTGCCAGGAAGGCTATATTAATCAGTTTGATGAAAATAGTTAAGATTGTATATTGAACCAGCACATTGTACCCCTTGGTTGCACTATTGTACACAGCTATGATTTAATGATAAAGATAATAATAAAAAAAAGTGTAAGTTATTCCGTCAGCTTTAAAAATAGGGAAACTAGAATGAGTGATGTTTAAAAAATTGCTCAAAAATCTGAAGCTGTTATTGGCAAAGGTGGGCTGGAACCTGGGTTTTCCGATGCAAGACCGAGCTTTTTATCTAAGGCTCTATTGATTGCCATAACATATTATTAGCATTAATGGGATGTCATGGTGATGGAGAAAACAATCTTATGTCGAATTGTCTCCTACTTTCTATTCATTCATTTATATTTCTATTTTTAGATATAGAGAAAAGAAGCCTTCTTCCATCTTTCTGAATGCCTTCCTAATTTAATATATTAAAGGAATAGCGAATTCTGATATTTTAGCTTATGAGCAACATTTCTAGGAGTATGTCTTATTAAACATTTGAAAGTCAAGGGAACAGAAGCAGAAAGTGAAGTGCAGCTGAGCAATTGGAAACAAACTGAGAGGAAGCTAATGATTTCTTTCCTTCAAAGGATATATGACAAAGTTACCTGGGCGGGACTAAGTTCAAGCTCCATGACCAAAAGAACATTTTATATCATAAAAGTGTGTTAGAACTGATTATCACGAATAAAGAGCTTGGAGAAAAGACATCCCAGGAATTCTGCAGTTGTTCAGAGCAAAGGCATTTAAAATTGGAAACAACTTAAACTTGAAGGAGAATGTTAATTATTATATATTAAAAATTAATGTATTTTTAATACATGCATTATATTTAATACAATACAACATGCAACATGTTGAGGGCCATTTACTATGTGCACAGCAATGTGCTGGGATATGGGAGTAATTTAGATAGACAAGGTCAGCACAGAGTTTACAATGGATGAATTTTATATTATCAGTTACCTATATACTTGGGGTTATTATAAATTCTTGTCCCTTTTTTCCACAGTGTTCTTGTTCATCTTGTTTTTTTTTTTATGTCTTGACATATTAATATATTTGATATTAATATAACTACTCCCACTTCACTTCTTTAAATGTTTCTTCTATTTTTGACACATAATGTACATCTTTATAGAGCTCTAGAGTTTCTGTGCTTATTGTTTGCACTGAATGTCTTTTCCATTCTGTTGCCCTCAAATCATTTGAGATTTTATATTATACATTTAACGTGACTAGAATATTGCATCTTGATTTTATCAATGCCCTTCTCACAGTATCTTTTAGCTAAAGTGTTACTTCATTTATATTTAATATAACCAATAATATTTTGAGTTAAATACAGCATCTCATTATTTGTTATCAACTTTGTTTTTGATTCCCTGTTGCTTCTTTTCTGCTTTTGTTGGAGTTATTGGATGTTTTTTACTATTCCATAGTATTTGTCTATCGGCTTCTTAACTATTCCTCTTCTTTTTTTATTAATAATTGAGTAGGGTGATGTTTTTAATGATTATTAAAGATTAAGGAATTGGTGTGTAATCAGGAGTAATTTTGCCTCCCCCACACCAGGCAGGGGATATTTGACAGTGGTTGGAGGGAGATATTTTTGTTTATTATTAACATGGTTGTAGAATCGCTACTGGCATCTTATGTAGGGAGGTCAGGCATGATGCCTAGAATTCTACAATTTATTTATTGAGCTCTTTGCAACAAACAAAATTGTCTTCCCTGAAATGTCAATTCTTCCAAGGTTGAGAATCTTTTCTAATCAAAATGTTCCAAAATTGTCAGAATCTATTGAGGGTCAACAGTGTACTACTTTACACTTCCCCCTTCTCACCTGGCCCTTTACATTTCCAACTGCCTGCTTCACACTTAATATTTTCCATGTGAAAAATGTACTAACATTAGAACAGTATAATTTCATCTACCAGCCACTGTCCTATGTGTAATTTTTCTGAGATCTTTTATTTCTGCATATTTGATAAAATCCATAAAACTTTACTATGCTTAGTTAAAAAAGAAGTACAAGCAAAAATTACTTTAAAGGGAATTACAAGAAGAAGTCATCTTTTTATTTACTGTTTCTTGTACCACTGGTGTGAGTGGGTCAGCCATTGCTCCAGAATGCAAGGCCTGGAAGATATTTCAAAACTGAACCTTAGTTTTCACAAGGGTGATGTTGTTTATGGGGCATGTTAAAAATCCTAATCACCATCAGCTCTGGGACTCTTCAGTAGCAATGATGGGGAAGCAAATGAGGGAACAGTGGCTGGTAATTATTATTCTTAGCTATGCCTATGCTTTTGCAAAGTTTAGGCCCTTGCAACACTTCTCACTCCTAACTGCCCTGTAAAGGGCAGTTTCAGTTCCCTGGATGGGTCTAGACTGGCCATATGTAGGACTGTGTCTGGGAGCAGTTCTCATGGGGAACTAACAGACCTTCCCATCAGGAAGATACCTTCTCATTAGTCTCTCTGTAGGGCAGCTAATACATCTTCCCATTCCCTCTGGTTTCCCACCTCTTATTAGCTGAAGTCCTCTCTATTGGGCCTTAAGTCCTCTAACATTCGTGGTCCCTTTTGGAAGCTATTCGGGTACACAGAGCTCCTGTGGATCTTGCCAGATCAGACCTGAGTGCTGCATCCACAGAACTTCCACAAGCTGGGTGTGATGAAAGTCACGTCAGCACATAATCCCTGCTCCTAAAGGAAAGGAAGCAATTGATGTTCTTAGGAAATGAGGCAACTCCCAAGGAAGCTGGGGCTTATGACTTCAGAATAAGTTTGAAGTATTGCTGGGACCTACTGCAATTCTCTTGGGCATAAAGCCCTTTAAGCCGCTTGGATGCTGTTCTATCAAAGGAAAATTAATGCATAATTATTTTATAAATTATAAGAAAAATTAATCTAATAACAGTAAAATTATACAACATTATGATCAGGTAATATGGCAGTTTTTTAAATGTCTGTTTTTTGCTAATTCTTCCATCCAGGGGTTGGAGACATGGGAGAACTTGTGACTGTTTTCATTCACACAGTGTGGTGAGAGTGAGCTGTACTACAGTCGAGTCTGAGTTATAAAAAGCCAAACAGCTTTCTTCTACCTCTCTTGGGATAGTCACTCTGCTCATTGTCATGTAATTAGTCCCAAGACCTTTGAGGCTATCATACTGGAGAGAAAGAAGATGCATCTCTCTGGCATCCCTCCAAATACCAGACCTGGCCTGAAACCTTTCTGAAATCTCTTGACTGGCCCATTTGCTGAGTACCATTGAGTGACCTCAGTTGATGCTACACGGGGCAAAGTCCTTCCCAGACTGTCAGTACACAGAATTTGTGAGGTCATAAACAGTGGTGGTTTTTTGCCACCATGTTGGACATACTTTTTTATTCATCAATAATAATTGGAACAGGAGGTTTTATCTCAAGGAAGCAAGACTGGTTTAATAAAAACAGATTAAATAAGAAAATCCATATAATTAATTTAATGGATGCTGAAAAATATTTGATGAAATGCAATATGCCTTACTGATTTTAACAAAAGCAATGTAAAATTAGAAGAAATTAACTTGTGATAGAACAGATACAGTAATTGTAACAAATAGGCAGATATTTTCTATTCATGACATATTAAAATTCCTCCCCATCTATTAAAAGTACAAATGACTCAGTGCGTAAATTTGTAAAAATTAAAGTAGCCTGTTGCTCAGTGTTTAGGGAGCCAGCCACATGCTCCGGGGATGGTGGGTTCGAACCCAGCCCACGCCTGTTAAACAACAACAACAACAACAACAAGTAGCTGGGCCTTGTGGCAGGCACCTATAGTCCCAGCTAATAGGGAGGTTGAGGCAAGAGCAACACTTGAGCCCATAAGTTGGAGGTTGTTGTGAGCTATGATGTCAAGGCACTCTACTGAGGGTGACAAAGTGAGGCTCTTGTCTCAATTAAAAACTAAATAAATAAATAAAGTAGCCAATTTCCAGAAAACGAAATGCAAATTGCCAGTGAGTCTTTGAAACGACACTAAACCTTGTTAATAATTATAATTATTAATTATAATAATAATAATTATAATTGTAAATAATAATAATATAATTATTAATAATTATAATAATTATTGTATTGTATTGGTAATAATTGTAATTGTAAATTAAAACTCCAATGACATGTCAATTATTTCTCATAATATTTAGCAAAATTAAAATCTGGTGATATTTAGTCCTCATAAGAACTTGGAGGGGGCAGGTTCTCTCTTTTTGTTGAAAGGTAAACTCCTCCAATCATTTCAGTGAGCAATCTGAGAAATAGTCTTTTTAAAGAGAAGAAAATGCACACACTCTTTGACTTAATTACTTTTCTGCTAGCTACTTGTCCTGCAGGGGAAAGTAAGTGTGTATGTGTGTTTGCATGTATAAAGATACATATAATGGTACATTCATGGCAGCAATTTTTTGTTTAATGGCAAAATAGTAGAAATATCTGAATGTCTATCCACAGAGTAACAGTGGAATGAGTTATGGCACAGCACAATGTAAAGCAAAAGTTTAAGATAGAAGGAAAGGGAGATGGAAAGTTAATTTAAAAAGAAAGCTGAGGGGAAATATTCACATTATAAGTCCATTAAAATCATTCTAAATATTTGTATGTAAATTTCACACTCATTAAATATGCTGGCAAGTAACTAAAATATAAAAATAGAAAAAGAAACACTCTAGGCTCAGCATTGTTTCCCTGTGGGAAGATGGTAGGAAGGTTTGGGAGTATGTGGAAAGGGATATTTTAGAGACTTCTGTATTTCTTGGATTTTGGTTTTAATAAACATGCACTGAAATATTTTATTGCATAATTAAAAATAAAGTAATCCAATAAACCAAACACACAAAAATGAAAGACTGGAAAAGTTTATGTTGTATTCCAAATCCAGAGATTGTTGCCTGGATTGACAGTGCAGAATGTAGTCCTAGGATTCATCTTCCAGAGTTTCCTTACTATTTCACACTACTGTGGACTCTAATTGGGACAAATGAATAATCATGTCAGTTGGTGTTTTTTAGAACTGAAGACTGAATACATTTATATTATTACATTAACACAGCTTCTCAGACAAAAGCATGTTCAAGTCCTTTCAGTTTTATAGAGAACAAAACATTTTTTCTGTTATTCTGCCTTCCCCTGGTGCTCACGGGCCTTTGATATAAGACAAAAAAAAATATTGATGCTTTATGTCAGGTAATGTTTCTATTACCTCGCGTTCCTTTCATTCTCTTTTGGTCTACTTTTCCCAGTCCACTCTGATCCTGCAAAACACTCGACAATGAGCGTTTCAACTGAGTGTACTTCAAAAGCAGAGCCCTCTGTGTGAGATCTGAGCCATCACTATCAGGTGGCCTCTTGAAGCATTGATTCTCCTTCTTTAATTTCCTTTTATGATGTTATTAACAACTCCATGCCTCTCATGTTGTAATGGTGTTTCTTTTGTGCGGGTTCTGTTATTTTAGGTCCCAGATTAACAAATTGAATGTTGCCCTCCCTCTGGATCTCTTTGCCCCTTTGTGCTCCTATCTTCTCTCATTATGTGTGCTGCTTTTATTAACACACCCAACTCTCACCTGAGGGCTGGATATACTCTGCAAATCAAGAGGCTGGACGTTTTTACTCATTCAACATCATTGGTTATCACATCTATTAATTTTATGACTTCTCAGGGCCTGGAACTATACTTGGTATTTTATCCTCAGTGACCCATTCACATACTCCCTTCTCCTGTTTCCATGCTACCCACCTACTCCCTCCCTGCCAACTGAGCATCTTTTTGCCATCTTATTACCCTGATTTTTACTGGACACATCCCACTATAGACTATGCACCCTGCCAAGTTTAATTATTGCTCTCAGACCTTCTCTCCACGTTGATGGTGCTTCGGTGATCTCACCAGTGTTCCATCTCCTTTCAACAATGCAGATAGTTTCATCTTTTCTCTTTTATTATACTTCCTCACTCTTTTTTTCTTTCACAAAAAGAGTGATGACAGAAACAAATCAGACCAGGTAAAATGTTACCCTTTCCACTACACACCTCAGCTTGTACATCTTTATGTGAAATATATTTTACGGATGTAATAAGATCTTAGTCTTAGCAACTTTTCGATAACCTTGAGATCTATGAAAGGATGAAAAGGACTTCTTTATCGCCCTTTGCATAAGTAAGAATATCACCTCCTAAATACTAATGGCCAGGTTTATTACTGCGGATGAGACACAAATCAGACAGAACACAGCACACTTTAAAATGGTCATTCATACCTGGAAAGTCTCACAATGTTCAACTCCTTATGAATCTGTGTATTATGGAGTATACGTGCAAATAAAAACCAAAAAGACATTGCCTCTGTGTGCTAGGCACGATAAAGGTCTGCCCCCCAGAGACGTCTACATCCTCATCCACAGAACCTGTGAATATGTTACCCTGCAGGGCAAAGAGGGACTGTGTGGGGTTAATTAAGTTCAGGATATTGAGGTGGGAAGATTATCTTGTATTTTCTAGGTTAGCCCAGTAGAATCAGAAGGGCTCAACATGAGAAAGTTGAAAGGCAGAGCGTCAGCATCTTAGTGATATGAGGAAAACACTGGCCATTGCTGACTTTGAAGCTGGCAGAGGGGTCATGGATGAAGGAAGGTGGGCTGTCTCCAGACACGTAAAAAGACACAAGGGTATGGACACTTCCCTAGACTTCCCAGAAGGAGCACAGCCCAGCCAACACCTTGATTTTAGCCCTGTAAAACCTATTTCGTACTCTGACATTGAGCACTATCACACATTTCTGTTGTTTTAAACCACTAACATTTGGCGTAATTTGTTTGAGCAGCAATAAGAAACTAATGCATTGTCCAGGAGGCAGTTTCAAGAAGTGATTTACTGGACCAGTAGATGTACCACGGAACTACAGAGTAAAATAGACTCCAATTACTTCTCACTTGTACCTTTTGAATGAGATTCATTTTTATCCCAACAACCCAAATGTCCATCTGTTATTTTTCCCCTTAGGCTGAACTTCCTTTAACATCCTGAGCTATTCACCACAGTCACCCACTCTTGCTCTAGTGAGCTGGTCATAGAGTACAGAAAAAATCCCTAAACATTACTTTTACTTTCTTCAGTGGAGTGAAGTCAGTGAACCATGAGGTCCTTTCTTTTATTGGAGTAATAAATTCTTCTATTGAGATGAAGACATTTTTACAGCCAGTTCCTTTCTTAATGACGCTACAACCCACCGTGAGGTCAGTAGAGGCTGAGTTACCAGAAATTCAACATCTGCATTTTCAAGTAAAAAAGCATTCTACCAAAGACTTTGATTACTGTAAGGAATATACGTATTGCCCATTAAAACACAAGTATCTTCAGGAGATAAAGCACTAAGCACTCTTTATATGTTATTGTTTTTCCAGCTTGGTGGTTTTCAATGTTTTCCATGTCCCTCCAGACCTCGACTCCATTCAAATATCCTGTGTCATTGTTTGTTAGTGAGTTATGTTACTTCATGCCACACTAAATAGAAAATATACTGTTAACCTCCCATGATTTTTTTAAACGATGAAACAAAACTCCTTGCTGCTGTAATGTTTCCATCTTTGAGCCAAAAGCTAAATTCTTACGGGATGCTAGGGTAGGCACATTTTCAGTCCAAACTATAAGTAAATGATATATATAACTTCCTTTCTCATTTCCTTTCAAACTGTTAATCCAGTCAGTCCTTTTCTTGAAAAGAGTTATTTGAAAGCTAATTAAATAATCCCTGTGTGTTAATATATAAGGGTTTACAGTGATTAAAGTTTTCAAAGGGTATAACTTGTATGGTCCCTGTCCTCAAAGAGCTTCCTTATACTTTGAACATATACTGAACAGTTAAAAAGCTTGCAAGGTGATTTTTAATTTGTAGGCAGGATTAATTGTGTATACTTTACCTCTGCTGAGTCAGTACAAAGTTATGTATAATTCAAGGCTTTACAACTTCTTAGATTCTCAACCCACTCTCTGATTCTCAAGGCTTCGCTATCTAACTCATCTTCCATACAGCTATCTATTAATATTTCTGAAGTGTATCTATGATTGTATGATTGTCTTTTTAAAATAACTTCAACATACCACCCTGCCAATGGAACAAATATACATTTCTTAACTCTGCATTTAAGATGTTGCACAGCCTTTTTGTAGCCTTCTTTTCAAGTATTTCAAGTGATATTTCTTCATGCGAACTGGACACCTCAGGGAAACCAACCTACAGTTCTTTCTTTTTCCCCTGGTCTTCCATATACATCGATTGCTGCCTACTCAGTGACCTTGTATTTGCCTTCATCTCTTTCTTTTGGATAAATCACACTATCTGCAGTTTTTCTCTCCCCGTCCCTCTCCTTGCAAATCTGAAAAATGCTCTATTTCCTCCAGCTTTCCTTTTTAACAATCTTAAAATACTTATTTCAACTCTTCATTTCTTCACTCAATTATGCAACCGATATTTATAGAGTGCCTTTTATGTGCACTGGGATGCATCAGTGAACAAGAACTTGTACTTTATATTCTTTAGGAAGAGAGAAATAATTAAAAACTAAAATACATATATGGTCAGAGGTGGTAAGTAATAAAAATAAAAATAGTGAGGGGGAAGGAGGCTGAAAGATGGGAGTAGTGAGAGCTATTTTGAATAGGGTGGTTTGATCAGGAGATGCTTCTCTCCTAAGTGATGTTTTAAGTGAGATTCAAAGAAGTGTAGAAATGAGCCCCACAGATGACTAGGGGAATGTTTGCAAGTACAGAAAGCTTGACAAGTGCGTGCTTGGAGCAGAAAGCAGACCACTGTAAATCTTTGGAATTTATTCTAGGCAAAAGCTGAAGCCTTTGGACAGTTTGAGGAACAAGTGACACAGTACAATCTACATTCTGAAAGATCATCTGAACTGCGCTGAAAGAAAGGAAGTACAAAGCAAAGACAGAGACAGAGACAGCAGCCAGGGAGCCAGGATAAGAACAAAGGTTCAGGAGAATGTAATGAGGACAATCTGGCTTTGTTGGAAAGATCGTGAATATGGGTTAAACTGTTGAGTTGAAAGATGCTAGGTCTCTAAGGAGGACATGTGTGATTCAGTTGTTTGGATAATTATTGATTTTTGTATCCATATACGCATTTTTTTATTATTAAATCATAGCTGTGTACATTAGTGCAATCAAGGGGTACAATGTGCTGGTTTCATATACAATCTGAAATATTTTCATCAAACTGTTTAACATAGCCTTCAGGGCATTTTCTTTGTTATTGTATGAAGACATTTGTATTCTGCATTTAGTAAGTTT
>CAUYRH010040603.1:0-22470 GCA_963574655.1 Perodicticus potto
CTAGACTGTTTATTGCAGCTCAATTTACAATCGCCAAAATGTGGAAACAACCTAAATGCCCACCAACCCAGGAATGGATTAACAAGCTATGGTATATGTACACTATGGAATACTATTCAGCCATTAAAAAAAATGGAGACTTCTTTGGCGCTACTGTGAAAGGAATGGAATCTTTGACTATTTTTTCAGCTTGGTTGTTATTAGTGTATAAAAAGGCTACTGATTAATCATTATTTTTAATGAAAGTCACATTCTACCCCCTAAAGTGCACCTCTCCAAAAGACTCCCAAATTAATGCCCTTTGGGAAGTTTTAATATTTTTTGTGTTTTTCCTTTCATTTACATTTTTAGTTTCGAAGTTTTCTTATTTGTTTGTTTTGAAACAGAGGTTTGCTCTGTCCCCTGGGCTACAGTGCAGTGGCATCATTGCATCATCATAGCTAACTGAAACCTCAAACTCCTGGGCTCAAGTGATCTCCTGCCTCAGCCTCTGAAGTAGCTGAGACTACGGGCATAAACCACCCCACCATGCCCAGCTAATTTTTGTATTGCTTGTAGAGAATGGGTCTTGCTCTTGCTCAATTTGTTCTTAAACTCCTGACTTCCAGTGATCCTCCCACCTCCATCTCCTGGAGTGCTAGGATTACAAGCCTGAGCCACCACATCCAACCATATTTCAATGAAATAAGTAAAAGTCAAGCTGGAACTTGTTTTGTTTCCAGTTGAACTTAAAAACAAATTTTTGCATCCCTCGGCTACAAATATAAAATATATTATACAGTATATTTTATACGAAATACATTACACTTAAATTGTGTGTATGTGTATATATATTTTCCAGTGTCTTAGTAGTATGAGGCCACTTCCATGTTTTCCACAACTCTGAGGAAAAGGAGCCAGAGGAATGAGGCATATATCCCCTAGTCTTTAATCTTCATATTAGTAGATGGCTTTGGGTAGTTAAGAGTTTGCAGAACATAAACCTACAATACCTTCCCGGTCCTGCAGGAGAAAATGTACTTAGCTCTCAGGCACAGGCCTCCCTCCATGGGAGAAGGGGTGTTTTATACCATATTGATGACTAATATTTCAAGTACATTCTGCAGACTCATTTTCCCAGCATTCTGTTGTTTTAGCTGAACCATTCATGCCACAATATTTTTATAGGCTGTGAGGCTGAAACACATTCCTACCCAGGCAGGATATATGAAGCTTTTAGCTTTCTGATGCAAAAGTAGCATTTCAAATTATCCTCCTGCAAAAGAAAACTGCACTCCTTGTTCTGGCAGGTGAATAGGGGAGTGGAGATCTGAACAAGGATATGAAATATAGGTGATACTTCTCCCATGCCTTATGGCAAAGCATATGTACAACAGCTGCCTTTCTGCTCTGCTGGAATCAAATCAGGGTTTCTTACCTGGGGGTGGGGGGTGAGGAGGCTGCCAGGAGAAGCACAGGTAACAGAAAAGGAGCCCACACCACTGTCGGGCGACCCTGGTCCCATAACAACGAGACAGTATGCTACGCAGGGTGGCCAAGAAGAGCCGGCAGTCTGCAAAGGGCCAGGCAGGGGTCCCCGTGCTGCTGCCTGTGCAGCCCAGGACAGGTTCCTTCAACTTGAGTAGTTGGAGTCTTACCGGAATTTCTTTCCTTAGTAGGTCCTTGGTCCCAGGGATTTGAAGAATGGACCCACAGACCACAGATCAGTGGTAAGATTAGACAGAAAGGAATAAAGGAGTAAAAAGCATCAGAGCTTCTAAACAGAAGGTCTAAAAATCCCAGAGCTTCTAGCAGAGGGAAAGACCCAATTACATTTGGGAAGGACTTGGTAGATGGAAACACTTTTTCAATGTTAATGAGTGTTATTGACAAATGAATGAATGCAGTCCCTCCAGTTGGGGGCACAAGGTCAGGGTGTTCCCTTCAGGAGATTGCCGAGGCCTGGGAAAACTGGGTTCCCCAGTCCAGCCTTGAATGGGAGAACCCTGTATCAGTAGCTTTTTTGATTTATAGAACAGGGATAATAATAGTTTTGAATCCCCACTCCAGCACTTGCCAGTTACATAACCTTGAACAAGTTTCCTAACCTCTCAGTGTTTTAATGTCCTGTCCTCTAAAATGGGAATATTCACAGGTCTTACCTTCTAAGGGAGAACCAAATGGTTGAGAGAGGTAAAGCTGTTAGACAGTGCTGCCACATATAAAAGTTGTTTCAAATAGTTTAGAAAATCCTTGCTGGAGAAAGATGAAGAGAGGAAAGAAGCAGAGATGGGACAGAGAAGGGGAACATGAGCAGACACTTGCACCTGCAGCCCTTGCGACTGCTTGGCCATGACCTGCGTCCACGGAGCCTGATCTCGGCGCCCTGAGATGAAATCTGACAGCAGAGCGGCCCGGGCCCTGGGAGTTGACAAGTCTGGTGGCTACATTGTGATTCTGCAGTGACTTTGCCACAGCTACTTGAGAACCCCAAACAATGAACATTTCTATAGACATTGATATGGAGAAAAGAAAGAGAACTGGCTGAGACCCAGGGCTCACAAGAAAAAATTTTAAGATTAACTACTGGTTATAGAAAGAACGCCCTAATTTGTATTACCTGCCAGAAAGTTCTCTAATAAGAACAATCCAGGACCAAGTTGTGGGATATAAATGCCCTATCAGTAGCATGTGACTGTTGGAGCTAATTAGCTCTGAGTCTGAGACCTTATCTTAAATGGCTAAAATGCTAAATTGCTAAATTTTGAAGATAAGGGGCAGGGAAAACCCAGAGAAAAACAAACCCCACATTGTTGATGCTCCTCTGATCTCATCTGTGGGAAGGGACTGTCCCACCCACAGCTGAGTCTGCTATGGGGTGGGCAGTAGCCAAATATCCCTACAGGGGGCTCTCAATCTGCTTGACATTTGCAAATCTCTGAAACGAGAGGGAGAAACGTGGGTGCATAATGCCTGCCATGAAGAGTATTGCATTTACTCTAAAATACGTTCTATTGAAATATACTTGATAAACCTACAGAGGAAAATTGACATCTCATACCTTTCTCCCTTCCACGTGGCTGGCTGGGCGGACTGCGGTTTCTCAGTGCACTCATGTGACTCGGTGTGACTGATACCTGAGCAGGAGTGATATCTACAGCGTCTAGATCATGCCCATAATGCAGTGTTTCCAACCTTTTCTATCTCACGGCGCACTTAAATTATGTTGATCAACAAAAAGAGATTTAAAAAGAATATACTTACTGCGCTTTGACCTTCTGTTGAAAATAATTTAATTAATGATCTTTAAAACTTTTCACAGCACACCTGAGATTCTGCCACGGCACATGGGTTGAAAATCACTGCCATAGTGAGAAGTAGAGCGGCCTCTCCTCCCCCTTCCCTTTCTCCTGCTCACTAGATAACACATGCACGTGGTGGAAAGCCATCCTGGACCACGACAGAAACCCCCAGACGAGAAATGGTACAGCAGCGAACCAGAGGAATCTGAATCCCTAATACCATGGAGACACTGTGTCAGCCCTGGGGTGCCTCCAAACGACTGTGACAAGCAGGCCTCTTGTTGTCTGGAGTCTCTGTGGCACTAACAGAGACTAATGTGGTTAGTTCACTATGTTCTAGCTAACACAGTTCTTTTTGGAGTGGAGAGGTGGAGAGAGATTGCAAAACACATCTTTGAGTCATATTAACTGCCTTCCTTGGAGTGGGGTGTGACTGACACAGGCTTCTGCTTTGCTTTTTGCATCCTGAGCTGAATTGCGCAAACAGCAGAGAAGAGGCTGAGCCTGTGTGACACCTTCCTTCTCAGCTCTTCCCACAGTGGTGCCCAGCCTAACATTTGCACACATGTAACTCGACACTTGCAGAATATGGACTTCAGAACAAAAGCCCTGGGTGCGTGGCTCAGTCTTGCCTTGCCTTATAGGCAAAGTTGTTTTGAGATGGGAGATGTTTGTGAAAGCACTTGGGAGAGGGCTTGCCAAGTATGGAGGGCTCAGTAAATATTAGTTTCCTTTCTTCTTGACAGCTGCCTCCTTCTTCTCATAACGCATGTGAATTTTCCAATAGAAGACTTAGTCAGTATTCAAAACTGCTTTGAAGGCCAGATGGGGTGGCTCACGCCTGTAATCCCAGCACTCTGGGAGGCCAAGTAGAGTGGATTGCTTGAATTCATGAGTTAGAGACCAGGCTGAGCAAGAGTGAGACCTGTCTATACCCAAAATAGAAAAACTAGTCCGTATTGTGGCAGGTACCTGTAGTCCTGGCTGCTCTGCTCAGGAGGCTAAAGCAAGAGGATTGTTTAAGCTCAAGAGTTTGAGGTTGCTGTGAGGTATGATGCCACGGCACTTTACCCTGAGTGACAGTGAGATTCTTTCAAAAAACAAAAATACTTTGAAAATTCCCCACCTATTATTGCCTACCATATAAACTACATAAGTGCAGCCTAAATCACCTGTGAATTACTGGGAGACCAAGTAAAAATGTTTTTCCCAATTAAAAAGTATGAGTAAAGTTTTCTGGAAATCTATTTGGAGATACATGGGTGAAGATTTTAACTCTTGCTAGGAAACAGATACTCATTGGGGACTCTTCCTTTAGTTATCTCACATTATCCTCAGAAAGTTTCTTTCTCTAATGTAAGAAAGGAGTAGTCTGGGGTGATGAGCCTTAATGTCCAAACTGAAACTAGAAAAGAAAGAAGTTTACACAACGTGCAAAAATGTCTTTCATTCATTGTGAAAGCCATCTTGCTGTAACTGCCTTGATTTCACCCATCAGTCTTCTCGTTAGCACACCCTTGATTCATGCAACACAGTCATGAGCACATCCTGTCCCTTTTTGGGTCTCAAGCTCCTAGGGGTGGTGAGACCAAAAACACCATCAGGGGCAGCAATTCCTCCTCCATGGGGAAGGGGGCAACATTCCAGCTGGGTCTGGAATATATGGAAGGACTTTGTGGGATTGCTTAGGACAGTGTGGATGCTGAAGAGGGCTGTGGACAGAGCAGATTAGAAGACTGTTTCAATCAAGAAGGCAAGAATGGGGCCCAGGTTAAAGAGATGGTCAGGAGGACGCCAAAGACACAGAACAGAAGGGAATTAAGTGCTAGCATGATGGAGAGGTTGTGCCAAGGGAAAATAACATTGAAATGGAGGGGGAGGGGAAGATTTAAAGAATTGTACAGGCTGAGCACAAGGAACCAGAGCAGAGTGGAGGGCGGATGATACCAGAAGAAAGTGTCTGGGGTCCAGATCTAGAGCGGACACAAACAGGCGGTGCGGCAGCTCAATGACTCCCATCCTAGTTCCTCTTTAGGCTGACGGAATTCTACTCAAAAAAGTCACCTCAGTGAAATCTTTGGTGTCTAGCATATCAGGTTGAAAAGTACCACTCGAGGAAATCTAGAACGTCTAATCACCTTCTAAGTCTGAGCTTCCAACTCTGACTGCAGAAGCCAGCACGAGTCCCTGCCTCTGTCCACACCTTTCTTTTGAGAGTCACTGAGGGGGAGCCTCGCCCCCACCCATGGGGAGGAGCTCCAGTATGACAGGTGCGACACAGCCTCTGAGTTCAGGTTTCACAGCCCATTCCTCGTACAATTATGGGCAGGGCGGGTCACCCTGTGGCTCCCCCGTTTCCTCTTCTGTGGACAGAGGTGCTTTCATACCTCAAAGCTGGATTTGCTTAGCAATGTTTACTTTTTATGACAATTCCCTTATAACTATAAAAAACACCTTCATTCCCTAAAATTTCTATAGAAGAAACAACAGTTTTTGTCACTCAGAGGCTATCTGTGTGCTCTATTGAAACAATTGTTTTTATATTGTAAATTTTCACAAAAGCAAAAGGTAGCAAGGAGCCCCTTCCGGATACCTTGTGCCTCACACCCTACCATTCTGAGAAAAGCTGAGAGGTGCATGCTGTGGGCTCAATAGGGTCCCCAAAATGTCCATCTAAAACCTTTGAATGTTACCTTATATGGCAAAAAGAGACTTTGCATATGTCATTAAGTTAAGGATCTTGAGATGGAGAGATTATTTTGGATTACTGGAGTGAGCCCCAAATGTAATCACAAGCATCCTTACCAGGAAGGCAGCAGGAGATACGTTCACAGGGGAAAGGAGAGGCCGTGTGACAGAAGCAGACAGAGAAGCAGCAAGCAACCAGGAAAAAAAGATGCTACTGCTCTGGGTTTGAAGATAGGGGAAGGGTGTGAGCCCAGGAATGCCGTTCCAGACACTAAGAGGCAGGGAAACGGAGCGTTCCAAGGGAGCACCATGCTGCTGGCACTAACTTTTGCCCAGTGAAACTGATTTCAGTCTTCCGACCTCCAGAGCTGAAAGCGAATAAATCAGTGTTGTTTTAGTAACTACATTTGTGATTTGTGACACGGATCACAGGAAACTCATACAATTGTTTGTTTTCATTGTGATCCTGGGAAGGTGAGTTATCACGCCCTTCCCCTGGGAGGAGAGGAGGCAGAGGTCTGGCCACCGCCTTTCAGTGTCCTGCTCAGAGGGCCTGCCGATACTTTACTCCAAGCCAGAGCAGTCTTTCAGATGCCGGGATGGAGGAGCGTCCACCTTCCTCTAAGCGAGAGCCGAAGGGGACAACCACCTGCTAGGGAGAATGGTTTCATGGGGGTTCTTAGTCAAATGAAGTAAAAATAATCATTTTAAATTTTACATAGGATAAAACGGTAATCAGACTAAGTTAGACTTCATTTTTTATTTGCCCATGAAGCAGGAAAATTCGAGCTTAGTTTTAAGCACTAATAAAACCTGCAGGTCACAACCCATAAACTAAGGATGTACTTAAAATGCTGTTGTTAGGTAATTTCCATTCCCACAAACTCCCCCTGTGTGCATCCTGACAGCCGATCACACTCACAGGCAAAAGAAAGAAATGGTTTTATGAATAATTTTTTTCTTATGACATGTTGGTGAACAATAAGATCATAACATCAAAAAAATTTGTTTCAAGAAAGAAAAAAAAATTACTTAAATTTTGTCAAATGTTCCTAAGGGAACTGAAGAAAAATGTGATACCTTAAAGATGGGGCCAAAACACACCAATCTGGTGATCTCCATCTTTTACAATCCACCTTCCCACTGAGCAGTAAGTAAATGGTATTTTCCGAGTAGTGAGAAAACATGGTTCATGTATCCAGATAAATGCCTGTCTCTGTCTATCCTGACTCCACCTGGAAGAAAGATATCACTTGGATGTGAGGTACCCTTACCCCAGCATCCCGGAGACTTGAGAGGCAATGCATTTTAAACACTACTTATCTAATTCTCTGCAATTGAAAATTCACAATGAACAGGAAGATTTAGCTGACAAGAAATAGCAGAGTCCTAGCACCTTCCTTGAATGAGCTTAAAAGCAGCCGTTTCTAAAAGAAAGAATTGTGTAGCTAAGACTGTTCAATTCTAACTTTGATTTTTCATGGGTACATTACGGGGTTGTTTCTTACATCTGTGCTTTTGCATTGCTTTTGCCTCTGCTCCCCTTTCTTCTCGTAAAAATTGTGAAAATAGTTTAGAGATTCAGTTTTACAGGCTTTTTCCAAATCCAAGGCTCTAAGTATTCCTGGACTTTCATTGTTCCAGACTCACTCTGTTCTAGTACCGTCAATGAGGGCTAAGCCATATTTCTGAGGAAAGGGATTTTAAATTCTTTGAGATTATGGTTCAAAGTTATGTATAACAAGAATCAAGTCAAGCACATAAATATTCTCCTCAAATGCCATAAGATAACCCTGACCAAAATTCTCCTTTAAAAAAATTAAAAAGAAATATAGTGTAAACATCCTTTTCCAGGTATCAATAACCAGGTGAGCCCATTTAGGTAGTAGCAGTGCAGCCTGGTGATTGCAAACCATATCCTTAATTCCAAACTCTAATGACATTCCCACTAAAGAATTCATGAGAAGTCTTCTCTCAGCCCCTGTTCCCCGTCCCTCCGCTCTCACCTCCTCAGCCTCACCAGGAGGCAGCCTGCCTTTTTCTCTCTTCTTCTTGAGCCCTTCCTTCTGCTACACAAGTAGTTGGTGACAAAGCCAGGCCTCAATTCTGTCTCCAGGGCTCCAGATTATCTGATAGCCAGATAGATCTCCTGCCTTTCAAAGAGCTCGTCCATTCAAATGTCTTTCTTTACATTTTAAGAACACATAGATAATAATAATGACAAATCCTCAGGCTGGCTCCTACCTGGTATAAGAGCCAAGCTTAAAGTTCTATTCTGTCTTGTCATCAATTGCTGCTGGCAAAAGTGAAGAAATATGTCAAGCTTTTATAATTCTATGAACTCCTGTGCAAGCAATGCTATTTACTAGTAAAGAAACAACTTATGAAAATATTTTTGAGGGGTAAAATGTGATTAAACTTATCATAAAATTAGCCAAAGAGAGGAAATAAAGCAATAAGTGATTAGCAGACGTTTTGCCCTGATTATGTACCTGGTATTCTAAATCTAGCTACACATGAAACAACCCTTCAGGAGAATTTTGTTGAAGAGAAGCATTAAAGACAAATTAGATTGGTGACAATTTCATCACCTAGGAAACTACACAGGGAAAATTAACAAACTCATTTTTTTTATATTTTTATATTCATAAATCAATATGTAGAGAAATATGTAAAAATATTGTAAAATTTTGCAGTGTATAATTTACAAGTACATTTAGTTATAATTTCCCATTTTCCATATGTATGTATGTAGGGTGACTTACTGGTCTTTCTTTAACTCTCTTATAACACATGAAGTTATATGTAAACATTGTTTTTGATAATTTAGGGCGGAGATCCCAAAATTCCTCTCATTTGACCAAATTAGAAGTCTAATTTGTATCTCTGTATTAAAAAGTACATTTTTGTTTGTTTGTTTTGTGTTGGGGGCGGGGTTTGCCTATGGACTTTATAACTCCCTTCTCCCTGGAGATTTCAATCTTCTGAACAGTTTTATTCTAAAAAGAAGATGCGAAATGCTCGATAACTAAAAGACACACACAAATTAGAGCTTGACATGAACGGCTTACAGATTAGAAGGGACCGTGGAGTTGCGCAAGGCAATGGTGTGTGCGGTTGGTATACTACTTCATAAGCTTCATCACCTTCTAAAACTGTTTTTTAGGCATTCTGTGAGTATGAAAAGGGCTGAAGAAAATGTTATAGATAAAAGAGATATGTCACTTGGTCTTATACCCACTAAATTACAGACATGACCACTACAAAATAATACAATTCGGGAAAATAATGAAGCATCGCGGTATCACGGCCTTCTGCCAAATACACAGAATACAGCGACTCCAAGTCCGCGCGGGGAGCTGATTCGGCAGCGCAGCAGGCCCGGCGCACCTGCCGCGCAGCGCTCAGTGCGCAGCCGCAGAAGGCCGTCCGGCCCGTTCCGTTGGTGTTGTCAATTGCAGACTGGTGAGTTGGCGAGTTCAGATGTCTGAGATCTGTTCAGCGTATTGTCTTCCTCCTCACATTTACGTTAGCCTTTTCCTTTAATTATCTTAATACCGTTGTTCTTGGCAAGGCTGCCCTTTCCGTGACGGCGCGTTTACCTTCCCCCCGTCCCTGTTTCCTCCTCACCTTTGGGAGCTGTTCATGTCTCCAGCGCGACTGCTCACCTCCCTGTCTGCTCTGCCTCACCTCCGCAGCGCCGTTATTTTTCTCTTTTCAACGCTGCTTTCAACTCTCACCCCAACCCTCTCATCCCCTTGGAATAACAAGTTATTTCCTCTCTCATTTCCTCTTACAGAGATGTTTTTGGACCCATTCCCGAAAACTTTTGTCATGAGAGCTTACCCACGTGGGTCTGTGTTTCCACTGGGCACGTTTCCCGAGGTGTTTCATCGGCCCGGGCCCCTCGGCCTTCACACCACTAAGCCTGGTCCTGTCACTCATGGCCAGCCCCGACGGTGGGAACCCACCTGCTGAGCCCTGCTCCCTATGGCAACAGGCTCCTGTTTTCAAATCTATTTCAAGAAGTCTGTTTGAGGTATGAAAATTGGGATATATATATATAATTGCAAGTAAAAAGGATTAGATGACAGGTAGGAATGCTGAGTCAGTAATAATTTGCCCAGCTGCAACATGTTTCCCAGTTTGTGGAATAAATGTATTAGCCAATTATTTTTCATTTTTTATAAGTCATCAGAAGTAAGTTTGAAAGTTGCACCCAAGCTAGAGGAAAAATGTATTAAACAAAAACTCCAAGATTAAGTGATTTCTATTTTAGGGTTTAAAAAATTGGGGAGGAGGCATATAACTGTCAGGCTCCAAGTGATGGCTCTCCCGTCAACGTCAGACTGTACATGTATGTACCACAGTGGTCCTGTAAGATCATAACACTGTACTTTTACTGTACCTTTTCTATGTTTACATATGAAAATACTTATTATGTTACAAGTGCCTGTAACATTCAGTACAGTCACAGGCTCTGCAGGCTTGTAGCCCAGGAACAATACCTATTTCCACACAGCCTAGGTCTATAGTGAGCTATACCCCCTAAGTTTGCATAAGTAACTCTACGATCCTAACACATGACAAAATCACCTCACAGCACATTTCTCAGTATGTATCCTGTTGTCAAGGGTAATTTGTCCTATAATGGGAACTGAAGTAGTATTATCCATAATAATTAATAAAACAGACTAAACACTTTACCATTCATTATTTTATAGTATATTAAAGTGAACAGTCTGGTAACATATTTTGTGATTTGTTCTCAATATTTATGTTTCACTAACAAAGCATATTTACAAACTAGGTGACATGGTCTTGAGATGAAATGTTTGCTCAGGTACCCAACACAGAGACAAGAAGACTGGATTCGTAGCAGTGTCCTGAGCCAAGGAACCCTAAACTGTCTACTCCACATTTGTATCTAAGCAATTAAATATATGTGACAGTACACATTCAGACTAATGGCCTAAGCTCCAGTCCCCATGAACAGATGCATCTAAACTTATGAATAAATAAGTTATATCCATACATTCAAAAGTTTCTAGATGTAATCTACAAACCTGGACTTTTTTGAGGAGTTTGGTTGATTTGGTTTGGTATGATTCAAAGGCAAAGGGCAGAGATAGAAGAGGCTATAAATTTGAATCTGTTTTTAAAAAATAGTCCATGAATAAGTCCATCAACTAGGCCAAGTGAGAAACATTTTCTAAGTTACTCCAGTACACTGTTGTTAATACAATTAAAAATGCAAAGTCAAGGAGTGGTGCCTGTGGCTCATCGAGTAAGGCGCCTGCCCCATATACCAAAGGAGGCAGGTTCAAACCCAGCCTCAGTCGAAGAGCAACACAGAAAAATAGCCGGGCATTGTGGAGGGTGCCTGTAGTCCCAGCTACTCGGGAGGCTGAGGCAAGAGAATCGTCTAAGCCCAGGAGTTGGAGGTTGTTGTGAGCTGTGTGACGCCACGGCACACCAAGGGTGATAAAGTAAGACTCTGTCTCTACAAATAAAAAGCAAAGTCAAAATGACTTTCAGTTCAAGATGGCGTTTGCCTCACAGCTCCAACATAGCTTCACTCTTTGATCTGATGAAAATACTGATGAGGGCCCAGCAAAGGGCAAACTTTGCATGACATTGCTTGTAGGACTCAGCTCAGCAACCCACAGGAGCGAGGGAAAAGTACAGCAGAGGCAGGCCTATGAGAACTCTTTAGAAAGAAGGAGTGACTCAGGGTCCAACCAGTCACCTCACAGCTCCAGATCTAAAAAGCTCAGACCCCACATAAGTACCAGGGGAGCAGGGCCAGAGACGGTCCCCTCACCCTCTCCATTAACAATGTGTAGTCTGGAGAGCCCACTCCAGATAGAAAAGAAATACTGCAGAACAAAGGAAATGGAGCAGCTTCTGGAAAGCCCCAGGAAAGAGCAAACTGGGCTTGAGTTTATCACTTGCTGGGCGCTTGAACTTGGACATGGTACTTAAACTCCAATCTTAGTCTTAGTGAAAATAAAATGATGTGTAAAAAGCCAAAATTAAGCCCGGGCATGGTGGCTCATGCCTATAATCCTAGCTCTCTAGATTGCTTACCCAATCCGCCAAGGCAGGTGGATCACCTGAGCTCATGAGTTCAAGACCAACCTGAGCAAGAGCAAGGACCCCTGTCTCTAAAAATAACCAGGCACTGTAGTGGGCACCTGTAGTCACAACTCCTCAGGAGGCTGAGGCAAGAAGATCGCTTTAGCCAAAGAGATTGAGGTTGCTGTGAGGTTGCTATAATGGTTCCACAGCACTATACCCAGGAAGACAGAGTGAGACACTGTCTCAAAAAGGAAAAATAAAAAGTAAATAAATAAATAAAAAGCAAAAATTACGTGCCTAAGATAAGGCACAACACAAGTTGGTTGGTATGATTATTATGATTGCTAGATGTGAAGATACACTGTCAAGCTTTCATTCATTCACCCAGCAAATAATATTGAATGCCTGCTCTAGCATTAAAAAGACTTGCATAGCCAGGGCGCAGTGGCTCACGCCAGTAACACCTACACTTTGGGAGGCTGACACGGGCAGATTGCTTGAGCTCCAGAGTTTGAGACAGCCTGAGAAAGAGGGAGAACCTGTGGGCTATGATGTCACGCACTCTACCGAGGACAACATAATGACACTGTGTCTCAGACAAAAAAAGACGTTCGTGTTCCTGTCTCTGTTAGCATGCTGCCTGTGTTCCAGATCACAAGAGTTCTGCTCCAGTAGTGATAAACTCAGTAGAAAGCAATGCTTAGAATCAAGTGGGTTCTGACAGAAGGGTCAAGGATATCACAAAATCAGTGTCAAAACTACTTACATCTTGTTACAACCTGGATTGTATACAACCTTATGTAATTAAACCTTTACATCCAGTATTTAAGGACAGAATTACTATGATATCCAAAAATAATATTAAATGCAACAGTCTCTGAAAATAGGCAATACATAAATTGTAGAGTGTGGAATATAGAGAATTGAAGGAATTTAATTAAGATTTTTTCCATAAAAAAGGTAAAGCATCAATACAATAATATCAATCCTAAGTTAATAGCAAACCTAATATTCTAATAATCTGATTATATGATCATCTATAATATAAATATATTATTCTAATAATCTAATAATCTGATTATCTTCTTCCACACATAACTCTAACTTTACTATTAGAGGTCTTCACCATTTCACTTAATGTTGTCAAATCTATCCTTTTACAATAGTTCTGCTAATATGGATATATATAGATAGAGAGAGATGGAGAGATAGAGAAATTTTCTTAGGAGAAATCATAATAAGAACACAATTGCAATTTTTTTTTTTTTTGTAGAGACAGAGTCTCACTTTATCACCCTCGGTAGAGTGCCATGGCGTCACACAGCTCACAGCAACCTCCAACTCCTGGGCTTAGGCGATTCTCTTGCCTCAGCCTCCCAAGTAGCTGGGACTACGGGTGCCCGCCACAAGACCCAGCTATTTTTTGTGTTGTTGTTGCAGTTTGGCCGGGGCTGGGTTTGAACCCGCCACCCTTGGTATATGGGGCCGGTGCCCTACTCACTGAGTCACAGGTGCCACCCAAGAACACAATTTTAAAACTGAGTTTCGGGGCATGGTTCACATTCATTGATTTTTTGATGCCTATCTCAGGGCTGAAGAAGCAAATTATCCTTCCTAAAATAACACACATTTCCCTCAAAGTGAATCCACTCTTGAGATTGCTTAAAATGGCATATGCTGCCATTCCTGTTCTTGACTAATTTGACATACTCGGTGATTTTTGTTAAAAATCGTTAAAGATGCTGATTTTGTTCATGTATACTGATTCTCAAGCAAATAGCCATCCTTGTAGAGAATGCTGGCCTCTTGTAATTAAAGCATTCTTGAGAAAAGTCTGCTAAAATAAACTCAGGTTTGCATCTTGACTAGCTCATTCAATAGGAAAAATTGGGGATTTTACCTAAGTAACAAACACTGAAACTCCATGATTTATATCTCCCCCAGAAAAGTTCTGAGTAAATAGATACCCATTGAAACATATCAAGAGTATATAATTTCCAAGGTTTACATTTCATCAGTTGCTGAAAAAGAACCCTCCTTTGTTTTCTTAGATGATCTGTCTATCCTTATTTAGAGAAGCCAAAAAAGAAAAATAACTTCTTACCCCACACTAAGTACCTTTAAAGTCATGAAATGCAAGGCCCCCTTGGACCATCTCCTATCTTTCTCGCTCTCTCTCCACCAGTAAAGGCTTTTTAAAAATGGAAAGGAATATCTTTATGTTCTTCCTAACTGTTCCCCACTGCCTCCTTCTTTTTGATGGGAAGGTTGGTGCTACTGTCAGCAGTCCAATTCTCTATCAGCACGTTTTAAACTACACTAAAAAAAAAAAAAACAAAAAGGAGAGAATAGGTGTGTCAGAATCTAGAGAGCTGACCACACTGCCTTGAAATTTGCTAATTGGAACACGACTCCCTGGAGCCATCGGTCCACAACTTTTATGTCTGTGACTGTGTCTGAAGAGTTTAGAGAGAGAGAAAACAGGGGGGGCAAGAAATCCCAAACACGCAGATACAAGGAGTTGAACACAAAATGTTTTCACAATGATACCAGCCAGCATATTTCTGATGTCTAGAATAGTGGGCAAAAATGGCCTTTGGAAGCACACAGTCCTGAGTTGTAATCATAGCTCTGTCCCTGGACACGTTGCTTAGCGTCCCTCAGCCTGTTTAGTCATCGATTAAAATCAGGATGCTAGTACGTTGCTGCTTCTGTTGCTCTACAAATTAAATTAAGATAAAATCTGTGCAGTACTCACAAGGGTAACTGATCCGCCAATACTCGCCATCACTACCATCCTCAGCATCATTACTTTTACTGACCTCTGCTACCCATTTCTTGCCCCCCCCATTGTTTCCATCATCTCAGAAACACCTACCATGGGCCAGATGGTTACCGTAACTGGAATTTGTGGCACAAAGCATGACTGAAATACAGAGATTCTGACTACATGCGCTCACAACCCAGCAAATGAGACAGACATAAACACAAACGCGTTCGGCCTCTCCTGACTACATGGCTTTGCACAGTGGCCCTAGCGCTACCGGGGAAACACAGCTTCCTCTCGTGTCTGTGTATATCTGCATTTGCTACCAGGCCACAAACCCCTCAAAGTCAAAGCATCTCAATGTTCTCTCTATTCCTAGTGCCTCAACTGGCCCATGATTCAGTAAGTGCAGTTAAACAAGCAAATAAATGAACACTTTGCATTAAGGGCAAAAAACTTACTCCACCTGGAAAAAATGGGGTGGTCTCACCAAGGACGTCAGCTCTGAGCTTGGTCGTAAAGAACAAATTGGAATTCAGTAAGTAGAGTACAAAAGGGTTTTCTTGGAAAAAGGAACTTTATAAAACTTAATTATAAATTTTTTGAGAGTTCAATGAGACCTTCATCTTAAATTCCCTTTTAATAGTGCACAGGACCTTGAACAATGCCTAAAACAAGAAAAGTTATCTATAGATTACTGAATATCAACAATAACTAATACTTACTGAGCACGTGCATGGCAGCATTGTTCTAAATGCTTCCTGGTGTTAACTCCTTCACTCCTCACACCTGTGTAAAGCAGGGACCTGTTTTACTTAGGTGCAGAGACATCAGGTGATTTTTCCTAGGATCAAACAGCCGGAAGCAGCAAACCCAGCTTTCAAACCTAGATGATATGAATCCAGAGCAACAAACAATAAGCAAAATAAATAAGTACATAGAATATGAAAAGATGATACTGTATAGGAAAAAACTAAGGAAAAAAGAGGTGTAAAGAGAGTCAGATAACGGGAAAATGTTTTATTTTAACTATAGTGACCAAAGATGTCTTCAGTGAGAAGATGACGTGAGCAAAAACTAACAAGAGGTGAAAGAGTGAGCTCTGTGGTTATCTGAGGAAAGGACACCAAGCCAAAGTGCAGAGCAAGCACAAAGGCCCTGAGGTCAGAGCACGGCTGGGCTGCCAAGGAGTCACAGAGAAGCCCGGTGTGACTGGGCAGAGTGAGCACAGAGAAGGCCAGGAGAGGTCAGACGGGTAAGAGATAGCCAGACCACACAGACTCTTAGAAGCCACAGGCTCTCCTTGGCAGGGAAATCATTATCTAGTGGTTGAGTTTCTTTGCTTCACTCCCCACCCAGCCTTTTTCCCCAACCTGGGCCAGATTCTATCGTTTATACACAAAGAGAGCGAGTCTATTTTGTGGTGCTCACAGACCCTTTGCACCCTCTTTGGATCCCTTTTTTATCAACAATGAAATAGAATTATAGATAAAGCAGAATAATGGCTAACATGGAAAGTCCCCAGACCTCTGAATAAGAGCAGAAGGTGAAGGGTGGGGGAATGATGCTCACTGTACACAGCTATCAACTCTGCTCTGAGCTTGCGGCCATTTCTAGATGACAATTTCCATGACTTTGCCTCATCCCCTGCGTAATCCTTGTGGGTAGTAAAGTTTGTTTAGTTAAAATGGAGTTTTTCCACATATCTTGCAATTGTTTTAAATAAATGCAGATTTGGAGGGCTTCAGAACTTAGATATTTCATTTATCTGAAATCTTTGAATCAATGAAACCTCTAAATTGTTTTTATTTAGGTAAAATTTACACACAATGAAATACCAGACTTTCAGGGAATATGAACAACCACATAGCCAACGACCAAATAAAGATATGGAAAATTTTCCATTTCTCCCCATAAAGTTTTCTCCTACACATTCCTAGTCAATCCCTTCCAACCCCCAAACAACCACTGTTTTGATTTCAAAATCTCACCATAAAGTAGTTGTATCATTTCCTAAATTTTATATCAATGGAATCATACAGCACATATTCTTTGGAGTCCAGTTTCTTTTGCATACTGTTTCTGAGGTTCATTCATATGGGTCAGTATATCATTAGTTCATTTATTTTTATTGCTAAGTAGTATTTTATTGTATGACTATGCTGCAGTTTGTTCTTTCATTCTCCTGTTGGTGGACGTGGGGCCATTTCCAATTAGGGACTTACGAATGAAACTACTATAAACATTCATGTATAAGACTTTTTGTAGGCATTTTTATATTTTTCTTGGTTAAAAAATGCAGAAATGGAACTGTGTAGTTATGAAAGTCATTGATGTTTAACTTTATAAAGTTTCCAAAAATTATTATGCCATTTTTCGCTCCCACCAGTCATGGGCGGGAGATCCAATTTCTCTATACACTTATCTTCACAAATGTTCAGTCAGTGGTGTGAGTCTTTGAATAAAAGCCATTCTAATTCTTCTGTATTTCTCTAATGACAAATAATTTTGAGCTCATTTGCACTGACTTAAAGTGCTATACTGATCATTTACCTGTCTTCTTTTTAAAATGCTTGGTCTAGTCTTTTGCCCATTTTAATAGGGTTTTTTTGTCTTTTTGTTATTATGTAGGAATTCTTTAAATCTTGATAAAATTGTTTAGCAAAATTTTTTGCAGCCTGTTACTTATCTTTCGCTTTCTTAATGGGGTTTGTGGATTATTAGAAGTTTTTTATTTTGATTAAATTTAATTTAATAATTTTTTTAATTTTGTGGGTCCTGCTTTTTTGCATTCTAAGAACCTTTGCCTGTGCCAAGTTCACAGTGGTGTTCTATGCTGTTTTCTACCTTTATGTTCATATCTTCAAGTTTATGCTGTATCTTTTATGTAGCATGTGAAGAAGGAGCCAAGATTCATTTTTTTCTCTATATGTTTATCCATTTGCTGAAAATATTTCCTTTTCCTCCATGAATTATAATGGCATCTTCTTCAAAAATCAATTGACAATATACTATATCTGAATCTATTTCTAGATTCTCTATTCTGTACCACTAATGTATTTTCCTGTTCTTAGGCCAATAATATATTGTCTTGATTATTATAGATTTATAATAAGTCTTCAAATCAGCCAGTTTAATTCTGTCAACTTTGATCTCTTTCAAAAGTGTTTTGCCACTTCTAGGCCCTTTTTACTTTCTATAAAAATTAGAGAATCAGTAATTTTCTTAGAAAAATGGGGAAGAAAGGTTATTGTAATTTTTATTGCAATGGTGTTGAGTCTATCTGTAAATCAATCTGGGCAAAAATGATAACTTAACAATACTGAGTCTTCCATTCAGGAGCAAGGCATGACTCTCTTTATTTAGGTTTAACTTAACTCCTGTCAGCATTATTTGGAAGTTTTCAGTATAGAAGTCTTGAACATCTTTTGATAAATTTGTTTCTGTTTATTTTATGGATTGTGTTACAATATTATCATTTTCTTAAATTTTATATTCAAATAATTTGTTATGGTAATAGAGAAATGCAAATAATTTTCAGTATGAACCTCTGTCCAGTGGCTTTTCAAAATTACTTTTATTAGTTTTAGTAGTTTTTATGTAATTTACTATACACACTATTGTTGCATCTATAAATAAAGATGATTTGAATTTTTCTGATCTTTATGCTATTCATTATGTTGTATTTATTTATTTTAGCCTTATTATACTAGCAGGGGCCTCCAACACAATGATGAATGCAACTTGTGAAAGTGGACATCTGTAAGAGTAGGCCCCCTTGCCTTGCTCCTCGTCTGAGGGTACACTTATTCCATTTTTTACCACATCCATTAAGTATGAGGTTAGTTTGGGGGAGGGGGTGTAATCCTGTTTATCTCACTGAGAAAATTTTCTTACATTCTTTTTACATTTCTTCCAGTATGGGTCTGTTAATAATGAAGTCTTTCAAATTGCATTTCTTTAAAAATGTCTCATTTCACTCCCATTTTAAAGTACCTTTTAACTACATATTAAATTCAAGGTTGACAGGTTATTTTTTTCTTTCTGAATTTTAAAGATATCACTTCATTGTCTGACACTGATTTTTTCTGATTAGACATCAGCAATCATTCTTATCATTATCCCCCATCATATAATGTCTTTCTTTCTCTCTCTCTCTCTCTCTCTCTTTCTTTCTTTTTAAATTTTCTCCTTGTGCCTGCCTTTAAGATTTTTTCTTTATCTCTGGTTTCTAGCAATTTGATTATTACGTATTTAGGTTTAATTTTTTCTGTATTATTATGCTTGAAGTAGATTTATAAATGGATGTTTTCTACCTAGTTTAAGAAATTCGGGACTGGCCAAGTGCAGTGTCTCACACCTGTAATCCTAGTATTCTAGGAGGCCAAGGTGGGTGGATAGCTTGAGCTCAGGAGTTCCAGACCAGCTTGAGAAAGAGCAAGACCCCGTCTCTATAAAAAAAGGAAAAAAACTAGCCAGGCATAGTACTACATGCTTGCAGTCCCAGCTACTCAAGAGGCTGAGGCAAGAAGATTGTTCAAGCCCAAGAGTTTGAGGTTCCTGTAAGCTATGATGCCATGGCACCCTACCCAAGGCAAAAGGGGGAAACTCTGTCCCAGGGAGAAAAAAGAAAGAAAGAAATTTGGGATCATATTTCTTTAAATAGTTTATTTTTTTCTGCTCCATTGTCTTTGCTTTTTCCTCACAAATTTACTTCCATGTGTCTTAGACTACTTTACATTTTCCCACAGATTTCTGAGGCTCTGTTTTACCCCTACTCATCTTTTTTTCTTGCTATTCTTCCATTTGGGTAATCTCTTATGGGTTTTCTTAAAGTTCAGACTCTTTCCTCTGCACTATTCCATATGCTGTTAGGTCCATTCTGTCCAGTTTTTATTTCAGATATTGTGTACTAAAATTTGTATTTGGTTCTTTTACACATTTTCCATTTCATGCTGAGATTCCCATCTGTTCTTTTATTTTAAATATCATTTCCTTTAAATCTTTCAATGCTTTTACAATAGCTGTTACAAAGTTTTGGCTGTTAATTTCAAAATTATGGCCATTTCAAGATTTGTTTCAATTAACTATTTTGATTACAGGTTATAATTCAATGCTTCACATATTTAATAATATCTTTATTTTCTGCATATTATGAATAACGCATTGCAGAGAGTTTGGATTATATTGTCTTCCTGTAAAGGATGTTCAATGTAGTTCTAGCAGGCAGATAATTTAATGGCTGATCCTCTTTATCTAGCCAGAAAATTTTGAGCTTTGTTAATATGGTTCTATTTCAGTGTTTTCCCTGAGAGTGTGGCCTTTACTCTGAAATGTGATCCTTACTCCTAAAGAATGGCATGTTGGAGGTCTCAAATAAATCATCAGATGTTCAATGTGATCTGTCCACTTTGGTTTGGCTAGAACTTCAATGTCTTCCAGCACTTCATGACCTCTAGGAGCTTCATTTGGCTTTCAGATCCAATAGCTCTCTCCATTGCAGAATCTTACCTTTCACATCCATGCTCCAACCCTTGGCCAAGAACTCAAGGGGAAGCTCCACACAGACTCCTTCACCTTAACATCTACAGCATTCTCCTTGCTAAAACCCTGGCCTCTATATTCCAGCCAACTTGCAGGCATGAATCTAACTAACACTCTCTGGTTGGGCCTTATCTCCCTGAACCACGGTCTGGAAAGTGCAACCAGTTAAAAATCTGGGGTAAACATGAAGTTCACCTCATGTCTTTTCTTTCAGAGATCACAACTTGATGCTGCCTATATCCAATACCTGAAAAACTATATCCTCATCAATGTATCTAGTTTTATAATTATTTACAGCTAGAGGTTAAATCTAATATAAGTTACTGTGATATAGCTGGAATTAGAAATCCAATCAACTGATAATTTATTAGATCATTATCTTGCACCAGGGTTCACTTCTTCTTCCTCAATTTCCTCAAATTTATTAAAATTTTGGATTGTCTATAAGGGGCTTACCTCATCTAAGATCCTAAGACTTAGTAATAACTTACCACTTAGTAAGTAACTTACCACAGAAGTTAAAGAATATCTCAGGTCACATTCTCTTTCTTTATAGTTATTATTTATAAATGAATAACTGGATTTATTTATTTAGTGCCAGCATTTGAACCACCACTTTGGCCTTTTCCAGATAACACAGGTATTGTGCAATTTTTCTGAAATCCAAAAAATGAATAAATAAATCATCGAGGGCTCCTACATTCTTACAAACCTTCTATATCATTGTGCTAAAAAGTTACCACCAATTTTATAAAGGTGATGTAGGTTAATGGCTAGAATATTAGAAATGTGGCTGAAGTTTTTGGAATGAGAAGGTCCTATAAGTATAAAAGACAATTTTCTGTGGTAAAAAATTGTAATACTGTTTATATGTGTTGCAGGTAGAATGAAGAGAGGAAAAATGAAAAATATTGAAAAGTTAATCATTCATTCAAATGTGTGAAGAACACACACACCCACACATAAATACTTATTACTGTGTATGCCTTTCATGAAATGATAAAATAAGCTTTTCAGTCCCACAAAAGACACAAACTGATAAGCTACCTAGCAAATATCCGTTTCCCCAATTCTCCTTTTTTTCTTTTCTTTCTTTCCTACAGACACAGATATTTACATATAAAAGTAAGTTTAAAGGGTTTTTAGTCAAGAATGCTTTTGCATCTATAAAATCCTTTATTTAAAAGCTCTAATCTTTCTTGTGTCTAAAAACACTTGAAGGATGTCTTGATAAATATCGTGTGGAAAACACAACTTTTCCTTCCATTAAGCATTTTTGGTGAAATATTTTTAAACTTCATGTAGTCATTTCAGATGATCTAAAAGAACCCCAGAGACAATAAAAGAAGAGCCCATCTGTTATCCTCCCTGCTAATATAAGCGTCTTATTTGTTTCACGTCCCTGAAGGCGTACTTCCACGAGAAAAGGACAGGGAGAATGAGCTGTAATGACTGGCGAGCAGCGTCTGGGTCTGCAAACATCCCACCCAGTGGCCATCCACTTATAAGAGGATGTGTTAACAATACCAAAGATGAGTAGTGACCACCACACAGGACCGTTAAATAACAGAGAGGGACAACAGAGAGGGGCAGCAGGACACTGAAGGCTTTTGGAGAGAAGGCGTTTACTAACCCTGCTCCCAGGACTCGAAAAGTCTCAGGCATAGTTCACTTAGCTGTTCTCTCTCCCTCTCTTTGGGGGGGCGAGAAAAGCAATTTCAAGGCATCTCTTGACCTTGACAGCTGCATGAGAATGTTTGGGTATGCAGTGCTTTGAGATGGAGATGCTTTCAGGTGTATTTTACATTAGGCAGTTAAAGGAATATTTCTGTATACAGGCAGTCCTTGCATTACACGGTGGTGTGGAACCGCAGACATGACTGTGCAAGCTGAAATCACACCAGTGATCTTAGTAATCAATGCTAAAAATTACAACTCTTCTGTGATCTTTAAAATTTGTGTCAAACTAATAAATCACTTCTTATTATCAATTGTAAATATAGAGGAAAATGAAAACGATAGAAAATTAAGGATTGTTTTGGACTCTGTAATTTGAAAAACTAGAATTATTGAAAATTAAAGTGTTTAGTCTTGTAAAAGTCCTATAAA